>JNBS01001787.1:0-12748 GCA_002081575.1 Thraustotheca clavata | reverse complement strand
GATTATGAAAGATTTTAGTGGGGAACTGTTAGCGATTTACAATGAAAATAAATTCGATAAAGCAAATGTTTGACAGGAAACATAACAATTGTATCAAAACTCATGATTTTGTGAAATTCCAGGTACAACTCCTGGTTGCGTTAACGAAAGAGTGGATGTAAACTTTATGATGCAATTCTGTCGAGAAAAATGACCAGAGAGATGCACAAAAAATAGGTGACAAGGAAATATACAAAACATATTGGTATATACGTCAGAAAAGCTCATGTGAGATAAAGTAAATTTATATGATAAAAATACGATTAAATGATTAGCACTACAGCAGTCGTAGCTACAATAATGAATAAACTTATCGTGCTGGCACTTGATTCAGTTTTTACTGTTGTAGCTGATGACGGTGAGTCTGCAGATGCAGGAACCACAGGTTTGGATGTTGTCTCCACTGGTTTTTCAGTAGGTGCAACAGGTGCATCTGTAGCTGGATTTTCGGTGGGTGCAGGTGTAGTTGTTTTTGGTTTTGCAGTACTAGGAACTGGTGTAGCTGTGCTCTTTGGTTTAGCACTTGTTGGAGCTGGTGTAGTTGTAGCAGGGGTGGTAACACTTTGAATAAATCCTTCCCAAGTTAAATTTGCATAATCTGAGGATAACACTGGAAATCCAAACTCAACCACATAGCACGGTGGTAATAATTTCTTAAAAGCTTGAGCTTCCAAGTTATACGTGGTTGAACAATTTTTACTCGTGAATAGTGCTTTAAATTGAGCATTTGAAAATCCATAGCTGGTTGAGTATAATTCATCGGTTGTGACGTTGACATCTTTGGCACAAAGTTTGACGTTTGTAGTATAAGCAGACATCTTTCCAGAAGATTTTAATGCATCATTTAAAATTGCATCAGTGCAATCTCTGAATTGGACGGTTGCACAAGACACAAAAGCAATGATAGTAGCAAGTAATAAAATCGTCTTCATTGCACTTGGAGTATAAAATGAAAATGATGATTTCTTGATGATGATTTAAGTGAAAGGGTGGCTCCCGTGCATTCGGTCGAAAATGTTCAGATTACATCTGTATTGCTGTGGGTTGTGCATGTGGGTTGTGCTATTGTCAATTAGTTTATGTACACTCTCACGATTCATATCGCAGCGATCATGCTGAACGAAAGGATGAAAATGAATTCAATGGGTACCAACTCATCCAATTTTGTTGCGATTTTGTGCTCTGGTGTAGAGTTCCCAGTCTGCTTGGGAACGTATCTTGATCAGCCTATCTACCTCAATGCAAGTCGCAATCACCAGCATGTCACCAATGTTGCACGACATCTTAAGACCATACTGTATTTAAAATGAAGTGCTAATATTGCACTATCGTCCACCAACACAATTTTTTCCATATTCATTCATATATTAGTTTTGTTACCCTTGGTTGCGCTAGTAGTATGTATATTCATTGCCTATACTGTGTACGTACTGTAATTGATGCATCGGGAGATTCCAAGCCAGCAATGATATCTGCGAATGATAGTGGCAAATGGATGCTGGATACTGAGGCTAACATGGCATATTGCGCCAGAGGAATGAATTGCTGTTTAGGTTAAGACAGGTATTTATTTTACCAGCATAACATAGCGTTAATTGAACCGAGATTATACCAACTAAATAAATTTCTTTCGAACAGTAGTGAACACAAATCTTCCACACTATACAAACAATGCATCGTACGCAAGAGATGGAGGTTGATATTCCCGATCACAATCCAACACACTTATCGTTTTCACCGCAGCCTACGTTGTGTAATAGTAAAAAGAATATCGTTCATCAAATCCTGTAGATTTTACAGTAATTCAACGAATCTCGACATATTTGATTTTTGACGAGTAAACTGAATGCATGTATTGAATAATACTGCATTTGTACAAGCAAATCCATAGTGAGAAATATAAGGCTAGACATCTCTACAGCATTTTGTATACGATGAGATATGGTCGCTCTAATTGAGTTCCCTAGTTCAAGCTCAGCTGTATTAAATAAATACTTGCTGAACCAAGGATGATTGATGATTTCCCGCTCACCATGTTTCGCCATGATTGTTAAGTATCATTCTCGACAAATCAACATATCTTTTAGCTAAGATTACGGATGATATAGTTCGCATGAGGTATCTGTTTTCTGGTAATCAAAGATATTGATATTTATTAACAATTCTACAGAGTAGATATATCTTAAATCAAAATCATCACAAAAGTAGTCATTGCCATAATGACCAAATTGATCGAACTTGCACTTGATTGAGCTTTTGGCGCTGGAGTTTGGGTGCTTGCAGTGATATCAATTGCTGTCGATGGTCGGACAGTTGTTGCCACTGGTTCAGTTGTTGGCTCACTTGTGTCCATGGGTACCTCTGTCGTAGGTTCTGGGGTACTCGACTTTTTTGTTGTGGGTGATGGAGTAGTAGCCTTTTTCGTTGGTGTCGGAGTTGTGGATTTTGGATTCGTCGTGGTGTTAGTTGTTGTAGTTGGTGTACTGGTTGATGGTGTTGTGATATAATCAATAAAGTCTGACCAAGAATTTGCAGCCAAGGCAGAAGTAAGGACTGTGAATCCAAATTCATTAATAAGGCAAGGTGGTTTAACTTTGGCAAAGGCTTTCGCATCCAAGTTGTACGTATTTTCACAATTGATACTATTAATAAATCGATTTCCTTCACCTTTGGTAAAATTGTAGGATGGTGAATATAATTGTTCCAATGTTACCATAACATCTTCAGCGCAAAGGTTTGCACTTTCAACGAAAGCATCAGCAGTCCCAGCATCATATCTTGCATTTACTATAACTGTTTTTGTGCATGGAGGATAATCTGTTGCACAAAACACAACAGCCGCAAAAGAAGCTAACAAAACAAAGGCTCTCATTTAGATTTATGTAAATCGAAAATGACTAAATGCAACCACAAGGACAAGTTTTGTACGGGATTGGTGGTTTGGGTGTTTCTTTGTACCACATCAAGAAAAGTGAGATAGAAATTCATTCAACGATAGAGAACAGTTGATATGAAGCGAATAGGATTACTGGACATAACAAATCCTCATGCTTTATCAAGTCACCTTCTGGTATAGAGACATTTGACAATCTTTCAAACTCACCCAAAAATCATAATTGAAGCAAACTATCACATTGTACATGAAGGCCCCGTTTGACAAACTTCACTTTTGAATACTTGAATTCTTTACTAGCTTACTAGTATAATGTTGGCACGACATAAATAAATTATTATGGCATTATCAGATTAAGTTGAAGGATTTTAAGTGTGCTCAGTTTTTGCACATAATTTAATTAAAAAATCAAGTTTGCTGGTCTTCTTTGCACTCAAAAAGACCATTGAAATGAGACCAGTAAACTTGATTGTTTAATAAGATTAGATTAAGGGTGCATTCACGCACCTATCTATGTTGTATGTCCTCTAGTAATCCCTTGTTAGCTAATTTACCGGGTTATGTAGTAAATGTAAACTCAATGCTTATATTATACTAATAATGCATCATTTGAGAGTGAAGCATCTTGTCTTAGCTCATAGTGATTAAACTCGGTAGGCTTTTGTGATAATCAAGATGTGTCAAATGAATCTTTTTTGCGATTCAAATCTTCCCATCACAACAAACACAAGACGACCATCACTCGATTCAACAAGTTGATATCTGAGAAAGAAAACTGGGTTTGCTTTTGTTGCAAGAATCTATCGAATCAATTCCCTCAGGTTTCAAATTAGGAAATAGAGCGAGCAATACTGGGTGACGATGCTGTTCACATTACTGGACAATTTAAATGATCATGCAAACAACTGCATATTTAAATTGCTCAGGAAAAGTAAATGAGTCGCACTAGGTGGAGGTAGCTATTAGCCGACATAGTAGCAATAGAAAGGGATTATTGTAATATCCATATACTACGGTAGTACAAAATTATAGGTGTGATAGAGCTTATAATTCTATAATTCTGTACTACCTATAATTCGTTTGTACTTCTCTCTCGCAAAAACTTTTACAGACTATGATCTTGATGAAGTTTCTACATTTTCAATGCATTTCTAAAAAATAGATAATAAGAAAGCAACTAGTCTAAACCAAGATGAAAGAGGGAAAATAAGGAGGATAGTGGTACTTTATTTGATAGGATATTTACTGTTTGGTCACAACTCTGAGAGAATGCATACTAAAAAAATAAATATTAATTCACACTCATAAACAATTGCAGTGAAAAACATTGATATATTAGAGAGATGTAAGCAACAAATGACTCAGACATTGGAATTGCTTTCTCGAAGCTTTTCCTAATAGTATCTTCCGAATTATCAATCCATGCATTAATGGCTCTGTTCACCATCTTCAGACGATTTTGTCTTGGAGACAACTCATGCTCAGGTGGACCCTCCAAGAGCTCATCAAGCCACAAGCTTCTTAGCTTGCTCTTGAAGGGCCCCATAATCCCCACGTCAAGGGGCTGGCAAAATTCTTAGGAAAATATATCATTTTTGAGCAAAGATGAGTAACAACAAATTCTTCGCTGTTTCCAGATACGTGTGCTTTGAAGTTATCAACCTCAATTGAGATGGATTTTCCACATAGGACCTAGAAATCATTTAGTTAGCACATACTAATGCAGTAAGGAGTAGCAACCTACGGCAAAAGTTTATAAATATGCACGTCAAACAGTTTTATCCATCCATCCACTTTCCTCTACAACATAGAGATGATTACCAGGAATGTGGATGAGCTTATCATTCTCAATCCGTCCACCAGGACAGCCATTGAAATAAACACAATCGGAAGATTTTGCCCTATTTGTAATATAGATATAGTAAGTATAGAATAGAAAATACCAGAGCGTTTAACAGTCAATAGAGCAGTTATACGTGCGTGGAGAGCCCTTTTCTGATCTACCTTTTTAGCCTAAATGTAACGAGGGGGCATGTCTAAAAACACCCCTGTTTCATCTGCATTTATCACATCAGAATCACTATATTAAAAGTAATTTCTTCAGAATACTAGACGAAACATATAGATAGATTAGAAGTGTTAAATACAGATAATAGTACTTTTCTTGTTCAAGCTTTATATCATTTTGTGACATTGAGCACTCGTCTCCATCGAAATTTATTATTCAAATCAAAATTTCGACAGAGTGCCTTCAGGGAACATCATTAGTACTTCTTTGTTAGTGTTGGGTTTTTCAGTAAAGTAGTTGCGAAACTACTCTTGGTGGTTATTAGCTATGTACAAACTAGCAGTAGTATAGATAGTGGCTCAAAATTCTCTCTACTTTCGCTCATGAAAAGACAAAGCTCCTACAGAAAATAGAATAAAAAATTGTTGATTAACATTTATACATTAGTGAAAATCATTTTACACTTACGGCCACTACCACCGAGGGATAAGGCATTGGGGTTCACTTGAGTGATTAAAACTTTAGTCTTGTTGGTATGCCATTTTTAATGGTGATATTTGATTTTTACTAATTGATTTGTATGTTTCTTCTAAAGCACGCAAAACATTTTGTTTTGTCTTGTTCACCTTGTACCGTTTCTGTAACTTTGGTATTTTGTCCATTGTACACTTTTTAGTAAAATGATTAATTCTCATTTATTTATGAAATTTTAGCCAATAGTTTATGTGCCTTTAAGAATCGATGAATCCAAGACCAAGACACCTTGAAGTACTGACTCTGAAGTCCCAAGTCTTTTGCAATTTCAAGAGCACGAAGTTGAAGCATTTGACGACTAACCGGTATGCTTTCGTCTCTTAGCTCATTGACCCAGCTAACAAGCTATTCTACTGCAGATGGATGAAGAATGTTCGAAGTACCCTCTGGACGATTGCGATATTGCTTCGAGGTTTTAAAACTTTTTGCATTACGCTTGATGTAATCTTTATTAGCAACCCACTGGTACATAAGGTCTTTTGTTCTTTACTTTGATTTGAGTCCAAATGTTTAAGGAACTCGTTGATGGTTGATGTTCTTTTTGTAGTGTTTTATTACAGTATACTTAAACGCATAAGTGTAACTTTGTTTTTTTTGATTGTTTTTTCTTGTTTGATGGGCCAATATATGTTTTCGGGCGGCCATGGATGGGTTTTGTCTTATTGGACTCAACTGACTGTACAGTACAAAGGAATTGAAGATTTTCTTATACTTTATATATTCTTTTGTACAGTGGAAGTCATCATAGAGTAATCCTAAAATCCTGTACTTTGTTAAGTATAATATTTGGAAGGACTAATATTGAGAAGTACTGTGACACGAATGAGTTTAGCAGAAGGACAATCATTACCATTAACCCCTTTGTCGTCCAGTCCTGTATTTGTTTGTTTCGCTATGTATTCAATGTGCTGTTGTGTGCATGATAGGACGATTGAGATAACAGATCACATTTGCTGCACTACTTGTTCATGTTCATGGAACATATAAATCGAATAAGATACGACAAGTACGATTAGTCCTGAAGTATTTATCGATGAGCCATTTAAAAATTTCCCAGTTGCAACTGAAGTCACTTGAACTACCAATTCGTTTTGATGTTAGTGTGATCAAGCTTGTATGATAAACTCAAAGCTTTACTAGAAATTTCAATTCTATATGAATATGACACGTGCAATCAACTTAAAATATCTATCCTTTATATATTGTACACGTTTATGAATGTACAGTACATGCACGTTATCACCATAACACTGAATAAATAATTTGAAAGTAGAGTCAATATATTTTGGTAGCTACCAAAGGATGAAATTTATTTCAGCATGCATTGCAACAACAAACTAACAATTTTATACTATAAAATCGTCAAAAGCAGTTAAGCCGCTCTAATTTTTTGAGTCAGTTGGTCTTGGTCATTACATTCAGGCGATAATTGGTTAAAAAGCCAGAAAATTCTAACCAATCATAAGCATCTGATTCAATCTAATTTCACGCTTCTTTGCTCATTTGAACTTCGTATCAATTCCAAAGCTCGGACAGATTTTGTCTTTACTCCTTACCTTAATGCAGCTTTCAATCCCACGGTGATTGTTGTGAATTGTATAGTATTTTCCTATTTTTGTGCATTTTTCGCAAAAGTTGGGTATTTTTCACTTCAAGAACGCACTTTGATTGGCAAATTTATGAAAACTTCAATATAAAAAAGCCGCGAAATGCTCCAACCCACGAGAAATTTTTTTTGCTTGCAGTGAGTTCTCGAAAGCTTTTACACCGTTGGTTGCAGTAGACAATCCCTACAGCCTACAGCTATGGCCCCTTTGCCCCATGTGACGGACACTGCTTTAATGCATTTTGTAATTCCTACTCCATCAGATGTGCCTTTGCAGCCTTCTTTGACAATTGGTTTACTTGGTCCATCAGCTCAATCTAAATCAGCTCTTGTACAGGCAATCACTAACAAAAAACGGTGCAAACATTGTGTACCCCCAACATGGCGATATACTCATGTTAAAATTTACCGTTCAGTTTTGTATAATTCCCAAAAAACAAAATATTGTGCACAAACAGGACAATTTCCAGACTCCTATACTGATAATGAAGGAAGAGATTGGCAATTTATTCGGTATGTTAGTTTTGTCGATGGACCAAATTTACTTGCTGCTGCTTTGGATGCTGCTTTAGTACTTGCTTCACCTCAATCAGAATTGATCGAGTCTACCCAAAAAATTAATAATTGGGCTATTATTGATGACTGTCAAAATATTAAACAAAGACAACGTGTTCGAAGTGGATCTGGTATTGCTTTACCACCAAGTGTGCAATCTATATTGGAATATATTTGTAATTTACCAATTCCACGATGGGATTTAACCAAACCACCACAAATGAGAATTATTCAATCTGTTGACCCAAATCGCCCTGGACAAAGTTGTGATGGGTTAAAAGGTGGTGTAGCTTATGGCTCCATTACACAAGGAGTATTTCGTGTTGGTGATATTGTCGAATTACGTCCTGGAAGATTTTCCAGAGATAGAACCACTGGAAGATTTAAATGCACCCCACTTGTTACTCGAATTCAAGCTTTACACACAGATGAAACAATGCTCACCAATGCTGCACCAGGTGGATTAATTTGTGTTTCAACCACACTTGATCCTACATTAACTCGCTCCAATCGCCTAATCGGACAATTCATGGGACCTCGTGGTACTTTACCATTAATTTACACTGAAATCGATATTTCGTATCAACTCCTACTCTGTGCTAAGAACAATTTATTTACTGTTGGCGAAGTTTTGATGGCAAACATTGGAGCTACTACTCTTGGTGTTAAAATTATTGCAGCAGCTGAGAACAAAGCAACATTCCAACTTTCAGCGCCAATCTGTGGACAAATTGGTGATTTAATGGTTCTAAGCCGTCGTCGACGAGGTGTTTGGCAACCAGTAGGTCGTGGTTCAATTGAAAGTGGAGTTGTTGCCGATGTTATAGAAATTTGACTAATTGTTAAATGTAAAATTTATGTCGTAGTGCTGATGTTCTTACGTAATTTTTTATGATAAATCAATCTCACCTTATTTTTAATAATATTTTTACACAATGTTTTATTGTAATAATGATAATGCCTAGAATACAGTAAATACATGTTATCCTATAGGTTTATATCTGCAAAATGATGGCATGACTCAATTTCATCTGATTTTAATCTAGTTAACCATTTTAACATTTCTTATTGTGAGCTGGCTGCAAATTATTTGCATAGGCAATAGAATATGTCTCGATGAATAAAGATATCTTGATTATATTTTTTAATCACTACTGAATTGCAAACGGTAAGTCTTTCAGCACTTTAATGTTATACACAAGTGCCGTCACATCGTTTAGGTTATCATCAATCAAGTGCATATGATGATCACCGTCTTGAGCCACCATATATTTTCCTGATGATATTGTGGTGTCTTCATTTACAACAGTCGAAGCTGTATGTGTCGTACTGACATTTTGCCCACCAACGATTTTTGTATGAGCTTTTTTCTTACCACGAATTTCTTTTTCAGGCAAACCAAAAGAGAACAAATGGCACATGAAAAACCATTGTAAAGTACCAAGTCGACGAGCTTTGCAATGTATTAATGTTGTTGTTCCATCACCTTCAGTATCAACTTCAATATCTTGGATAAAATCACATAGTATTGAGGTTGAATTGTACAATGCTTGACGCCCTAAGCTATTTTTTGAAATCAGTCGAAATGTTCGGTAATTCCATGTATGGTCAACAACAATGACAACAAACAAGTTGATAATAGCACCAACAGCAACTGCAGGTATACATCGAAGGTAATAGCTCTCAAGCACATTGACATGAATTGAATCTAATCTCTCCAGTTTGTTATTTAGATAAGCCACAACGCTGTTATTATATGTGATGTAAGGCGGTATGTAAAATAGTAATATCGCGCTCAAATACATTGTTGTTACTGAGCTTAGGTTTAAAAATCCCATGACTCGACTTTCACCACAATAAGATGCAGAGCTCAGTGCATTCCAAATCAATTTGAAAAACTTGAGTGCAGCACAATTTACCCAAAGCAATCGAGTTGTAATGCCATAGATCTGTAGGGAATATGTGAACTGCGGGGAAAGTGAATTATACATATTGGATGTTTTGAGGTAAAGCAACCCATATTGCATGTCGAGGAGTATACCAATTGTAAATAGAAAAACAAACAGATCCGAGTTGTAGCAAAACATATCAAACCGAAATGCATGACTTGGGTAAGGGAAAAATTTCGGAAGCACAGTTCTGGTGAGTGCTGCAAAATGTGATTCAGTTTTAGATAAATCTGCTTCTTTCCATTGAACAGTACGTCTACTTGCTAGAAATCCACCCACAGCAAAGAAAATTGCAATAAATTTTACATAAATTGATGCTGAACTAAATGTTGAATGAGGTAACAACAATCCCATGTTATATTGTGAACCAGGATTATTTTTGCTCTTGCTTATTGTAATATGTTTAGTATTGTCATTGTATAAGAATGTCATATTGCATTGACCAAACCCAAGTTCTGTGAAAATAACACAACCAGTACAAAAGCTTTTAGGCCAAAGACGATAAAAGTTTACAATATGTGTTTGTGCACTTGGTGTGTTAACTATTTCAATGTCTTCTGTAAATCGAGCATCTACATTGAGCCGTACTGGAGTATATCCAGTAGATTTTAAATCTGTACTTTTCATGGTTGATGTTGCTAGATTGGTTGTTGTGTCATCTGTAAATGCATGGCTTAATGCATCACCACGGACATACATGAGATAATTATCTGCCAATGCTAAGCGAGCCACTGACGTTTTGTTTAAATCTAAAGGATAAGTTGCCTCAAAAATTGAGCAAAGATCAAGTGAAGACTGAGTTGGCATTGGGTATGTACCCGCAGATAAAATATATACATTTGAATTAGGATTTGTCATAGCTTGGACGGTATAATTTAGCATCCAAATTCCAATGCGAGACAAATCATCCATTGCACGGTTAACATCAAAAGAGTATTGAGATGACAAATCTGCAGCTGTACTAACTGATGCTACTGGTGTGATAAACCGATGACCATCTCCCATGAAGTCATTAATAGCCCAGTTGTTGGCTATTGTATCAATACCAACAAGAACCACTATCATCATACTAAAAACAAAGCCAAGCGAGTTTCCAATGTATCGAAGCTTGATAAAACCAGGTTCTTTAAGCTTCACTTTGGTGTACTTGTCTTGAGTTTGCATAGTTTTTGCAACTACTCACATGGAAGAATATCAACCGGTATTTAAAATAGATTTCTTTTTAGGGCTTAAAGTTCGGTATCATTAGTATTACTACTATTACTAAACAAGAATAACAAGCTTTGACATACAGTACCTTATTAATTTTGCTACATAGAAGTGAGATTTCCTCTATCTAATCACTAAAATTTTGTCCAGGTATGCTTTGACCGAAAACGTGGAGCTCTACTTTTAAGTACTACCAAAAGAGCAGTCGCATGACGATATTGATACGCTTTAATAGCGTGGTTAAGATATTTAAAAAGTTTAATTACATTTAAGATTTCTAAGTCATGTCTGATTCAAACGCTATATTGATCACCAAGTTACCACAATTTCAAACTGATTCTTCATGGTACATGGTTGAAATCCTTTAACTTTTTCATAGAGATTGGTAAATCTTTCGTTAAAATCAGCACAAGTTTCCATAGTATACCTCGAGCGATAGTTAGCAATAAATGAATAAGGAGTCGACTCTATTAGTGGTTCCAAAAATGCCCACAATTGTTGAGCATCTGAATAGCAGTTCTCAAACCAAAGTTGATGCACATTTGGCGTACAATTAGCAATACTTGGCGCCAGAGCAACCCATGCTGATCGAATATAATTGAAAAGGAATTTGAGTTCTTTTCATCGAAGAGTTTATACTAAGCATTTAAAAAAATTGGTTAGAAGCTTGAACGGAATTAAAGTTCGTTGTAGTCGAATATTCTTCAAGCCCTGATATTGCGCTAGAGATTTTAAGAGTCCTTGAAGTCTTTATCTTGTAAAAATTTATCGGTTTAAAATCAAAAGTTTGTAAATTGTTTGACTTGGTAAGACAATGGGATAAATTTTTCATGTCATCTTCGAACCAAGTGCATTCAATAAACTGAGTTCCTTTAAAATACTGAGGTTTTTTACCATTCCAATCATAGGTATCGATGAAGAATATAGTTTATTCTTTTCCATGTCAACTTTTGTATACAGGACGTAGCCAATTTTGTATATGCTGCCTCATTGTTGCCACAGACTATTGCACAATCCTGAATAACCACAGATTTCACTTGCCTCATTTGGGCTAGTGCCAATACCAGAGGCTCCATAGATTGTATTGTTTCACTACAGAGTGATATTTCTTGCAATAGTGCCAAGTTTATATCCCCAAAATCTTGTAAAGCAAACGTGTCAGATTTAAAATATATTTTCGTCGGCAGAAAAGAGCAACCAGAAAAATCAAAATCCTTTCGATATTGTGCATTAAGTATGGCCCGGATAAAGTCATCTTGTATACTTTTTGGGATAGTAGAAGAAAGTTGTACATGTTGAGCATGCTTTTTTGTGCAGCGATTACTGTGTAGCCAATAATTTACTAGTTAAGCATCTTGAGCGTTAATTGTACATTCAGATAATGTGAACTCTGTCACCGTTGGATTTTTCAGCACACCAAGTAGTATGTGAAATATATCATTATTACACCAATATGATGACGTTAGCAGTATTTGAAAACTTTTTAAGTTTGGTGCACGTATTCAAGCATGTTGTAGCCGATAAGCTGCGTGATTTGTAGGAATATTCATGGTGATTGACTTAGCATCAAGGACAAAAATGTGAATAAAGCTTAAAGCTTGTGAAAGTGATGGTGGATTGAAACTCGCTTGATTTTGTGCTGGTGGATTGGTAATTGCCAATTTACTAGTCGAGGTAGAGTTTATAATAAAATCGGATGTGATTTGAGTGACTTTACTCCGTAATGGTGCATCGACAAAATGAATTGGTAATTCACTGAGTGATTCCGTGTCCAAGTGATGTGAAGTGGTATGGTATCTAGTAGGTCGAAATTTATGTTTTCAAATGAGCTGTGGCTTAAAAATGATGAAGCGAGATTAACTGTTGTTTCTTCAAGTTCAGAATTAAATTCATCAAAGTTAATTCCACCTTGTGGTGTCGTGCTTGATGACTGTCCATAATTTAAAGTTATTATA
>JNBS01001785.1:0-21202 GCA_002081575.1 Thraustotheca clavata | reverse complement strand
TCAATCGGAAATGCCAAACTGTTGGCTTCGATAGTTCTGTTAGTTGTGCAAGTGGAGTTCTTGCTATAGGCGATTTACAGCGTGTATTATTACTTGTTGGTCTCCAAATATTGTCAGTGGGGGTTGCTATCCTTGGAGCAGTATTTTTTCAGGCAGGTGATATTCAAACAAATCGAAGCTCAGATAACAATAAGTTTTATATATTGTCGGGAATTCCTTCAGTATTTCTTAAAAGCAAGAAAGGCACTGACGCAATTCCCAATGATCCATTTGCTTGCTTAATTGCAGGGCTCATCCCAATACGAAGTTTTAACAAAGCATGGCTTTTTGATCTTAATCGATGGATTGTTGTGAGATTGTGTTGTGATACAGCTAAGTCGTTTGGTAATTATATGCCCTTGCACTCCAATATATTTTGTATTAAACAAACCACAGGAAAAACTTTGACAACCTCTGAAAAGCATCAAGTTCAGGTTGCAACCATTCGACAGCCATTGACTTGGTGGAAGCGAATAATGTTTGCTCTTCCAGCCATCGCCAGCATCATATACATGATAATTTCAATGGAAAGTAGCAGCTATTACTTAAAAGTATCAAGTCTCAGCCTTAGTAATGATCTTGTGTGGGCAAACTTTACAATGCAAACCACTCATTTATTTATTGCAATGTGGCTTAATCTACAGTTCCCATTAATGGAAATTGATGCAAATTCTCCCGAGCAACTTGTTCTCGATGCACCAGAAGTAAATTTGCTACACGAACAGTTAGATTCTTCTACTATGGTATTACCAGGCAATCGAGGCATTCATGTTCAAAACTATCAACTGCCAAGTGTCAAGGCGGGTATTATAGGTCTACGAAATACCCCAGCAAGTTCAATACCGTGGATAATGACACCTTACTGCTTTGTGGATTTTAACCAAACTTGGCTGTTAGCCAACTCGCGTAAACGACAAATTCGATGCAAAAATTATACTCTTAATGGAGCAGTGTACATGGAATCGGTGGTACGAAATATAGTTTGGAGTGACTGGATGCAGTGCTGTGGTGATGCTTTTACCACTGGAATTTCTACTGAGCTTTTAAAAACTAACTCTGGTTCCAAGTGGCTTAACCAAACGATTACGGCTGCCTCAACTTGGCTAGAGTTAAATAATGAAGTCAACTACTGGAATTCGTTTGGAATTACTGGATTCAAACTCCAGTGGCAAAACTATAAAACAATCGGCCTAATTAACACTTATTCAGTAAAAAACGCGTACGAAAGCTCATACTCGTTCACTCTTGAAGCATTAAATGGTTCATATCGTTTTGCAAGTCAAACAAGTTTTAAAATGTACTGGAGTTTAGCTAATGACTTTGCTCAGTTAATGCACAATGGTAGTGGCATTGCTGGAAAGAGCTTAATTTCAACAAGCTCTAATTATGCCTTCTTAAACCAGTCATTGCAATCTACAATGATTTTAAATGCTACACTCATTGCACCACTTAATATTGGCTTTGATGCGGTTGAAAATGCCTTAGGACCATTCGGGTCAATAGATTCACATTTCATTTCAGTACCTGCACCAGTACAAACTGTGGTGCGATCTGTATTAACAACACTGCATACAGCACTTTCAAGTAATCGTACATACACTGATATGTACAAGAACATTTCAATTAGTCTTGATGTTTGGCCTGTTCCAATGCCATGGATTGAAGCAAATTTTTATACTTATGGTGGATCACCTTTGTGTGACTCCATTTTTGATAGTGCTGCTGTTGGCGTAGCTGAAGGGCTCTTATCACTCTTTTCCTTCGACTTAGGATGTGATAAAACATCTTTCTACAGCCATCTCCATTTAAATCGTGAAACTTTAGTGGTTGCAAGTACATTAGCTCAGCTAACCCCATCTAGCAACTTTACACAAATTTGCAATCATGATCCTCTAGACTTTACAGTTTGCTTAGAGTTCTTGGATGAGACAACTGCGTTTACTTCTTTATGGATTGATTATACTACATTATCACCAGTAATAAAACAAGCACAACTAGCAATAGAGCAACTCAATATCGAGCTGATTCAATATGCTACCTCAGTGGTAGCAACTCCACTTACTATTCAGTCTTTGCCGCTTTTAAACCCCAACGATACAACGTTCGATTTATATGCATGGGCAATGATCTATGAATGGGTGATAAATCACAGAGATGTTGTTCACTTCGTTGGAGATGAAGGTTCATTTATGTTAATCTCTGAACGCACTGCACCAATAACCCAAGGCATTTACCTTTCAGAACTCTCATCAACATTGACTACTTATGCTCGTTCCAGCAACATTTTCGTCACCAGTGTTATGATGTGTGTAGCTTTTGTAGTGACGGTGTACATTGGTGTAGCCCATTGTGTGATTGAACGAAAAAATATTTTCAAGCTTAACCGAGTTGGTGCATTCAGCTGGGTTGGTCGCCCTCTGGTTTTAGTACGAAGTATTACAGCAATGTGTTTACTCTCAACAGCTCAGCTGGACGTGGTGTCCATAGATGGCTTATTCATGCTTCAATCATCCTCGGAAGTTTGGTACAATATTATCCTTGCTGCTGGTGAAGTTACTTGGTTAGTGGAAGTGGTTAACGATGTAGCTATGGTTCTTACACGAGAGTACACAGCATATTATGCTACTGCAAACAGTCTTCTCGTTTGGTTAATAACAGCACTTTTATCCTTTTTTATTCCTGCCAAGTACGGTGCTGAAAGAAATTATTCGTGCTATGTAGCTCAAGTAGACTACCAGATCGTATGTCATTCGGCTACAATAATAATCGGACATTGGAATCGAATGGTACTTTTAATTTTGATCACTGTTGGATGTAATGTGATTTGTTACCTATTTACTCGGCTTTGGATGAAACACAATTGGGAAAGTTTACCTGATCAAATTTATCGGTGGTTCACTGGAACCCAAGCTGCTAAACCAATTCCAAATGTTCCTGTACGCTCTCTTCTCTTGTCAGGTGGGGCAACTTATCTTTTTTCACACAGTAAGTGGGTGGATGGCAATGTATACTTTCTTGATCGAGCTTCTGCTGTCATCAATGGAATTCTTACTGTGCGAAGAAACAAGTACATTTATGTTCTTGACATAAAGCTTTGGCGAATATTTGTGGTCGAGTCCATCACTTTGCCACCAGAACACCCACTAGCACACGCTTCACATCACGCCATACCACTCCATTTGCATTGAACGAAGTTAGTTAACTATGCAAACAAATTGTCGACAACAGTGTTGAAGATTTTTATGCAAGTGGCTGGTGTGCTAAGTGGTGATGCCATGATATAAAGAACATTGCCAAGTGAACGTGCGTAAATGCCATGATTTCGGAGTCGAACGAGCACATCTTGTCCAGTGGTATCAGTATAACCACGTGATGTCGATTCGAGCTCAATTACAAGAACTGTGCCTAGTTGAAAAGCACGTGCAATACCAGGTCGAGCAGCTAATGCTGCTACTTGATCAACGTTCCAGTGAACTCGAGTGCTGTTTTTCTTTTCAATTGTTTTGTACATATCAAGTGCTGTCACGGCAGCAGCGCATCCAACTGGATTAGCAGTAAATGAATGACCTAATCCAATTTTTAAATATTTAATGCAATAGAAAATAATACCGTGGAGTAATGCATCAGCCTTGGAATCTGTGTAAAATGCATCAAATACTTCATTTGTAGCTAGTGTTGTTGACATGGGAACCGCACCACCAGTAAGAAGTTTAGCATAGCAAGCAATATCAGGATTCACTTGAAGAAGGTCTCGAGCCGATTCAGCTCCAAGACGCCAAAATCCGCTGAAAACTTCGTCAAATATGACAGGGATTTTACGTTGTTGGCATACTCGAACCATTGTACGCTGAAAGAGAGGATCAACAAATACCATTCCGCCTGCAATCATGATTATGATATAAGAAACAAATAGCAAAAGCTTACCAGCCCCAATAAGAATAGGTTCGACAATCAATGCACCAACAACAGTAGTTGATGGCACAGAATCCAACAATGACTCAACGTATTCAGTGTATTGCTGAGTTAAAGGTGAAGTATCCCGTGAAATGTCAAAAAGATCATCTAGAGTTGGTAGATGGGTGACCAAAGTTGGGTTTACATTCTGCCAAGTGACTTGCATTTGTCCATTTGATGCAACTTTCACCGAAGGTGGATGGACAAATAAAGCTTTTGGTTTGTACCTAATGTACAAAGTTTATAAGACTTTAAACAAAGTTTCTAACCATGGATGTTGAGTCTTGTTGTATACACTTGGCTCTGCAATATTCATCGTGCCAAGGGTGTCACCATGATAGCAACCTTCTTGAGCGAGAACCAGAACATCATTGATACCTTCGAAGGACATTCCTAATCCATGATCGACAGCATATTTGCGTAAAGCCTATAGCAATTGTCATGAGTAATAATCACTGGCAACTGGTACCATTTTAATTCCAATTTCAACAGCAGTTGAGCCATCATCAGAAAAGAAAACTTTTCCAGCCCAGTTCTTACCAACAGATTTCAATAGCATCTCGGATAAAGCAATTGCAGGTTCATGAGCATTCTCAGGAAACATAACATGGCCATATCTACACCGTATGATTTAACTCAATTTAAGAAGAATCGTGCATACCTTCCTGCTGCAGTAGCAAGAGATAATGCCATCTTTGCATTTCCATGGCCAACACCTTGAGTCCACCATGATGCACAAGCATCATACATCGGCTCAATTGCTTGATTCTTTTGGTTATATGTAGCAAATGTATCTCCATACGCAGAATCAATGACTAGAACTCCTTTGTTGCTCTTGTGTTGAGTAAATGGCCACCACAAAGCCTAAAGCGTAATTATGCCAAATAAAATATTTGGTGCCACCAACCTTTTTAGCAATTGAAGGTAGTTCTTGGAGACGAGCAACACGAGCTTTGTGCGTTGATGCAATTGTGTCGTGGACAGAGCGAAAGGTTTCTGTCGAGTTTTCGTACCATAGATCAAGTGGTTCAGGTTGTGGAGGCAATTTGTCAAGAGAGAAAATAGGAATGCCAAGCTCAGATGCACGTTCAGAAATAGCTTCTCCATTTGATAAATTGTCTTGTTCAATAAGCACAATGCAGGACACATCGTATCCCTATGCATCAATTAAGCATTTCAACTTTTAATAAGTATTACTCGAATTAATAAGGAATCCAAAGCAGACATTGTAGCTGAAATTCCTCCAAGACATCCATCTCCAACAAGCACAGTAGGCAATCGTAAAGGACGATAAACATCGCATTGAAACTTTCCACTTGCTGAAGGACTATTTCATCATAAAGAATCCTATTCAAAGTGCATCAATTACCTGCAAACACCACCTGCAGTTTCCACAACAGTCAACGCTGATCCTTTTTCTTCTTTTTGAATTTGTTTGAGTGTCTTACTCAATTTAGCCACTACAGTTGCATCATCCACTGCTTTATTCTCTAAACTCGCAGCTAAATGTGGTGATACCGCAGTTTCCCAAGAAAACAATGTATGACTTGTCAATCGATTATCTGCATTGCCAGCATGGCGATTTAAAAATTCAGCATCCATCATAGCATCTCCACCAGTTTGCAATGGTTTTATATATCCAACGGTAGCATTTTTAGATGATAATAAAGCTGCACGACATAGCCCAGCAGCAATCACAGTCTTGCCGACATCCGTATTACTTCCAAACACTTGCACAATTGGTGCATGCAGCGACGTTGGCACTGCATTCGGTACCGATTGATCCAATGATGTCAAACAGCCCAATTGCCCAAGCCCAGCTCGTGTAGAAAAGCTCATCTTCATCAGCGTTCGAGGACGCATTCTCATCGACAGCGTTAGCATTTCACAGCGAATTCCAAAATGACACCTTCTGACTAAACTGCGTTCTAATTGGATCAATTCGATTGGCGTCATTGATTGGCTCGTTGCACTTGATGTTGATTAGCTTCATTCTTTCTTTTGATTGGCTATATAAAATCGATGCTGATTGGCTAGAGAATAGTTAGTTTTGATTGGCTAATTAACTTGAATTTGAAAAAGATCTCATTTTTCAATTGGTCAACAAGTGCAAAAGTGGCGCCAAAATCAGAGCACAAGTAGCGAAAGTTGGAGTGAACGGGGGTCAAGAAAGGGAGAGAAAAAACGAGCTTTGAATGGGATATAGAGATGAAATGGACGTGGGTTATGAGTTCTTTGATGTTGTAGGCTGGGACTGGCAGGAATTGTGACGTCATACACCTTTGGTGGGTGTGTAAGCACACGAATGTTGAAAACGAAAGATTGATGATGGAATTCTGTTGATATGACATAATTAAACAACTTCTCGATGATTCAGATAGATTTGAGTGATGTCACATGAGAGTGGTGTCCACGGTTCGATAGATACCGAACCGGTGCATGTAACGTGGACTGGAAGAAAGATCTTAATAGACAATGCGCCTGTGGCCACTGCTCCCATACCGACGTCATGAAATAGCTTTGCTTTGTACTGTTGGAACGTTGCTTTGTTATGCAGATCGTAAGTTGAAAGGATTAGTTTCGTGCTTGAAAATTGATGTATTTAGGTACAAATATTGGTATTGCTATTCCGTTTATTGAGCATGATCATGCGAAGCAAGGAGAAATTTTGTCAGCTTTCTACTATGGATACATTTGTACACAACTTTTAGGAGCGTATTGGTCTGCAAAATATGGTTCCAAGAGTGTTCTTATTGCAGGAGTCTTGGTATGGACATGCTTTGATCTTCTTACAATTGCTACTGCAAATTCACCTCTGTGGTTGCGACTAGTTCGCGCAGGAATGGGCCTTGGCGAGGGTATATTATTTCCTATCATCCACACACTATCCGCAGCATGGTATCCAGCAGCTGAACGAAGTCGACTCATGTCAATTGTATCAAGTGGGGTGGATCTTGGTACAATCTTGTCCATGGCAGTATCTCCATTTCTGCTTGATTATCTCGGCTGGCGCTCTATTTTCATTGTATTTGGCGTTCTGAGCTCAATTTGGGTCAGCATTTTTCTTTGCCGAGGCAGCAGTAAACCTGAGCGAGATAGCTATATCTCTGTAGCTGAAAAAGCAGCCATTCTGGCTCAACGTGGCTCGATTTTGACTGCATCGGCGACTTCGCCACCATGGAAGCAGCTATTAACAAGCAAACATGCTTGGGCTATCTATTCTTCACATTTCGCTTTCAACTATGGATGGTATGTTCTTCTTGGTTGGATGCCACAATATTTACGTGAGAAATTGGGTTTATCATTGGCCTCCAGTGGCCTTGCTGCAGCTTGCCCTTATATTGCCGGCTACATTGGTGTTCTCTTTTGGGGCTATATTTCAGATGTCATGCTTCGAGTTCCCAAGCAGCAAATAATAACAGTGCGAAGGCGCATGAATGGAATTGGATTAATCGGTGCTGCAGTGGCACTATTCAGTCTACAGTTTGCTACATCAATTCCTGTGGCAATTGCTTTGCTTTCAGGGACTTTGTTTTTCGCCCGTGCTGCTACTCTTGGATACTGGGTCAACATGGTAGATATTGGTCCATCTTGTGCTGGCCATGTAGGTTTTTGGTGTCAAAGTTTTGTTAAAAATTTCATAGATCATGGGCATCAGCAACACAATTGCAACTATCCCAGGCATTCTTGGAAACCTCATCACAGGTTTTTTACTTGGAAAATCAAGTTCAAATTGGGATCTTGTATTCCTGATTGCATGCTTACTTCTCGTGACTGGTGCAATTATTTTTCAAGTGTTTTCAACAGATAAGATCGTTTTTGAAGCCACAGTTCGTCGACGTCCTTATGAAAAGAAGATGGATGACTTGGACGACCATCAAATGAAGAGTCTCTTAGCGGACGAAGATGATGAAGTCGCCACTGAAGTCTCTAATGACGAGTTTTTCATCTAGCTATACTCAAGAAGTGTAAGTTCATTCATGATGATGATGTACGATACAATATATCATTTTACTCCACTAAATAGCCTATCAAACTTCTCTACGCACACTCTGCTGCTGGTGCTTTTGCTTTCGATCGAGCTTTTTTAAGAAGGAACTTTCGGTGAACCACACGAAATTCTTCAGTGAACGCCCACAGCGCACTGAACATTTCATCAAGTTCATAATCACCTTGCTCACCAAAGTACTCGAGGAATTGTTTTTTCTACACAGAAAATCAGAAAACTTTCAATCACATGATCACTTACGCGATCCGTTAATGTGCCTAGTTGATGCGTCAAGTCCTTTAATTCCATTCCTGATTTATCAGCAAAGTTACGAATGGCGGCAGCAGTCAAGTTATCTTCGCCTTCTTCGTCCTCAATCTTTTCAGCTTCGGCCACAAGCAGAGCGTGTCCTGTTTCGAGTGCTTTCTTTTCTTGGTGAAGTTGGGGAATCAACACACGAGATGCTCGTTCAAGCAAACCGATTTCATCTTCAAACTTGGCCAATTCAGGGGCATCACGCTATAAAATTTATATAAGCAACTTGTCAAAGCAAAGAATCCTACATCAACTGTCTCAACGAGAAATTGTAGCAAAGTAGTCTGTCCGATGAAAGCCTTGGTTTGCGACAATTTGACAAGTGAACTTAATGAAAATCCTGGAGCCACTTGAGTTTCTTCTGCTTCTTTGCCAAAGTTAAGCAAGTTGCCAATGCGTAAAACAAGTAAAAGAATATCCTAAAAGCGATATCTCAATTTCTTCCTCATAGGAACACAAGCATACCCGAAGTTCAGTACTTTCACAGATTTGATGTACACATCGTTGCACCAACAAGATCGTCTCACTATCAAATGATGAGATGGGCTGGAAAATACAATGATTCGTACTGTAATTCATGCGATCGGGATGGAAATTCTTGCTTGTAAACCAAACAATGCATTTTGTCTGTGAATCGCGGCGTATCGCGCATTTCATGGCAAAAGCGTTCTGCAGTTCCAAGCATATTGACATCACCTGGAAATTTACGAATGGTATCCATTTCTTTATCATCAGCCCAAAGATCAATAAGAGCCTTAAGATGCATGGACGACATGACTGTAGGATTCATATTGAGGATGTCCGTCTTGATTTGACTGCCGAAAGTGATTAGTGATATCTTGGGAAGTTATCAATACGTACTCGAATGGAACCTTAATACGAGCCAAGGTAATTGCGATGTTTTGTGCCTTTTTCATATCAAGTAGAGAAATCTTCGAAGGAGCTGATCCACGGAATGATTCCTGTCGTTGGAAATTCTTTTGTTTAGCAGGTTCATCTTCTTTTAGAGATTTGACAAAAGTTTTTTCAAGAGCCTCAACACTCGCCTTGGAAAGCTCCACTAAAACAACTATAAATGGATAAACATTGCTGCCAACAAGTACCTTGAGATGTTTGCTTCCAAAGAGTTGCTGAATTATCTTTAAGGTTGTCTTTCGAGAGAACAAACCAATGCAATTTTTTACGAATTGAATCTGGTTTGGTCATCTTTCTTGCAAAGCCTGATCCCTGTGCAATTGTAGGTGCTTTTTCAGGGTGCAGCCAGTTAGGATCCACCCCATCCATCTTCATCTTATGTTGTACAGCAGGTTCAGGAAGACCTCGCTTAATCATGATCTGATATTTCTCAATCACCTTTAGTTGATGTGCACGAAAAGCTTCGTCAATTTTATTCTTTGGCACTGTAGGGTGCGAAGGATCAAGATCAAGCAAACGTACACTAATGCCATCCGACACAAGTTTGTGTTGTACAACTTCTTTTGGTAACCCTGTTTTGAGCATTTTGTAATATTTGCTATAGGTTGGATCCTCTGCAAGTGTTGGCATTTTAAATGGCAGATCAGGGTCCATATCCAAAATATTGGGATCGACGCTTTCTTGAATCATTTTATGCTGAACTGCAGGACGAGGCAAGCCACGTTTGAGCATGAGGAAATACTTTGAGTATTTGGGATCTTCTCGCAGTGGGACTGCAGACGATGCTTCAGAAGCTGGTGCTTCTTCTGGTGTGGCTTCTGGAGTATCGCCACCACCTCGCTTCTTGAGCATTTCAGCCAGCATAGCACTATTACCACCAGGTGCTGGAGGTGGGGCACCACCACCTCGTTTTTTCATCATTTCTTCAAGCATTGCATTTTTGCCACCAGATGCAGGAGCTGCGGGCTGACGCTTTTTCATCATTTCTTCCAACATGGCGTTGCGAGATGGTGGTTCATCTGGCGCTGCTGGTTGCTGTCGCTTTTTCATCATTTCTTCCAACATTGCGTTGCGAGAAGGTGGCTGAGCAGGTTCAGCTGGTTGTTGTCGCTTTTTCATCATTTCTTCCAACATTGCGTTGCGAGAAGGTGGTTCAGCAGGTTCAGCTGGTTGCTGTCGCTTTTTCATCATTTCTTCAAGCATTGCATTTCTTGTTGGTGCCGGTGATTCTTCTTGCTGTGGCGATTGTCTTTTTTTCATCATTTCCTCTAGCATGGCATTCCTTGACGGTGGAGCCGTTGGTTTTTGTTCCTGTGGCTGTCTCTTTTTCATCAACTCTTCCAACATTTGATTCCTTGATTTAGGTGCTGGTTCCTCTGTCTGTTGTCTTTTTTTCAAAAGTTCTTCCAACATGGGATTCTTTGGAGCTGTTTGTTGTGGTTCTTCCACCTGTGGTTGCTGTCTTTTTTTCATCAGCTCATCCAGCATTGCATTCCCGGACATTGGTGCAGTCTCTGGCTTTGGTTCTTCCTTCTTGACAACTTCTTCTTTCGGTAATTGTTGTCTTTTTTTCATCAACTCTTCCAACATTGATTTTGGGCTTAAATCGTCTTTCACTTCTGGTGTAGGTGGTGGTTCTTGTGGTTGTGCTTCTTGTGCTATTTTCTCAATCTCTTTCTTAGGGTCCTCATCTTCCGCCCGTGAAGCTTGTCTTTTCTTCATCATTTCTTCCAACATGGCATTTCTCGGTGCTGGTGTACCTTTATCTTTCACTGACACACTTGGTTGTCTCTTCTTCATCATTTCTTCCAACATTGCATTCTTTGGTGGTGGTGCTCCTTTCTTGGTTTTCTTTGGTTGTGTCTTGATCATCACTTCCAACATTGAATTCTTTGGAGGTACACTTCCTTTCTTACTATTTCCATTTGTAGTAGAATTTTGTTCAACTTTCTTGGTACTTTTACGTCCATTTGTAGTGTCTGTCTTTGCTATGGTACTTTTAACTTCAGGTTTAGTAGTTTTCATTTGCTTTTTTCCAGCTTGTTTTTTCAATGGTGCTGGCTTTACAGTTCGTATCGGTGCAGATATTGGATCTTCCACCTCATCATCGGTCTCATGTGTACCTTTTAATCGTTCTTCTTCTTCTTGTTTTCGTTCCAATTCAAGTAAAATTTCAATCGCAGACTTGGCAAATGGCGTCGCAAACGTTCCATCCCCTTTTTCTTCCTTCTTTGTTGCTACTGGCGGTGCAGCTGACGAGGGCAAATCCAAATGTAAGGCACGTGCAAAGTTGGGCTTCTTACGCCCATTAAGACCACCTAACAACGGATTCCCGACCGCCGATTGATTCTGCCTTGCTAGAAAGGCCATTTTCTATCGTCAGCATGCACCAAACACGAATGGCCGGTTCTTTGCCGATCCGGCCATTATCCGGACTGCACCATCTTTGCATCCTTGATGGGACAAGCATGGTGGATGAGGAGGACGATGGGTGCTATGCGACGATATATATACGCTTTCACTACGGCTACAGGTCGTCGCTGGCTTGTGTTGATGGTACCCCTTGAAAGCACCGCAAAACTCCAAGCCGAAGTTGATGAAAATGACTGAAATATCAAGTTTTTGCATGTTCATGCAGCTAGAAGAGAGGGATGCAAGCAGGAAGCATAGGAGGAACCACGTTTACGTGACATGGTAGAATACGATCACCTCAGGCTTGATTGAAAAACATGAAATTTTTGAGCATTTTTTCGCTTGGTAGACACGAAATAATGAGAAGTTTATGACAATTTACTAAACCCAGCAAGACGATGCTTACGAAGGCATTTGGTAGAACAATAAACATACTCAAACTTGGTAAAATATTCACCAACAATCGGTTCAAATGCAATATTGCAAATTGAACATTGAAGATAATCTTTGGGAATTTCAGCTTTTGGTGGTGATATGTACCCAGAAAGAAGAGCTAATGGAAGTTCATACATGATACGACTTCGTTCTTGATCAGTGAGCTTGAGACGGTGGAGAAAACTATTCAAGATATGACAGTAGCTACCACCACCATATCGCTTGTATTGTGTCTTCAAGTACACTGTGCTATTAAGCACAAGCTTTGGGATCGTGGGACTTTTGTCTAATAGCGTACGAACGACAAAAGCAATTTCTCGATCCGATTTTGCTGGAATTAATTCATGTTCACATTGAAAAGGAACGTATTCGGACACAGCTTCAAGTCCGATCATATCAAAGCTTAAAACCACTTGCAATTCATTCAATTGTTCAAGCAAAGAGAATGAAAACAAATCACAATGACATATCACTAATTTTCCCATATCTCCAGTGAAACTTTTGATCAAATTCACAACTACATTGAAAAATCAATATTTAAAGTTGATAAGAAATTACTTTGTGTGCCAAATGCAGCAGTAGGAAATGGAATCAAATCAATATAAACGGGTGCATTCGTCGCTTTTTGTGCCTAGAATCCATAGTCATATTAAAGTTGTAGTCACAGTCGTACCAAACCGATAGCTTGCCAATGCAAGTCTTTGACATTACGAATATCAACAACATGGTAGATAACACTAGCTTGAATTGTAGTATTTTCAATACCAAATTGTAATTCCAATTGCATTTTTTGTGCATGTTGTTTATCATCTCCTTGTATATTCCTATCAATTGATGTCGAGGTTAAAATGTTGCAATTTAAACGTTCAGCTAATTTTTTCAATCGAGTCACATCTCTTGATGTTATTTCATGTAAATCCACAATTGTATTGCATGAAAACGAAGCTAAAATCTCCAATTCACGAAATGCCTTGTCATCACTTACAAGAAAAGCATTATTCTTCGTCAAAGGATGTTCTCTTAAGTACATGAGTTCTTCTGGAGCAATTGGTTCATCAAGTACATCAAAAGCTTGCTCTAGAATACGTTGATAGCTTAAAATTCCACCAGGCAACACACTCAAAGCCTCCACTGGGCCACTCACTGTCATAATCATAGACATCTCAAAATATTGACTGGCCATAAAGCACATCAGCAGCCATAATCATGACTATGGCTAGAATGGTTCTCTCATGCTTTCAATTATATAAACTTTATGCTTTAAGCTATCATTGTTATGTTGGAGTATGCTTGAGAAAGAAAATAAACTTGGTTGATCAGAAGTACCATTTGTTGATACATGGCTTTAATTTATACTACAACGTTTGCCTATACCGATTGTGCATACATAAAATACAATTGACGATTGCATCGGATGTCTTCTTTACTAAATTTCCAATGGCACTTTTTATGAGGAGTTGGATGTTACTGAAATTGCATCGACTGAATCCAATGCACCACGTCATGAATAATGTCATCCATTACAAGCATGTATATTAATGACCGATCTTGTGCCGTAGAGAGACTTTTTGGGTAACAAACAATTGAGCAAAGAATGACTAGAATACATAAATTTATTATTATACTTATCTCGAATACACGGCATTCGTATTAGCAGTGTCTAGTTGATGCATGATAGAAAGCACAATGCTTGCATAGCGTCCAAGTACAGTATCTCCACGAGCATGTGCAGTACTGTGAAGCACATCCACATGGTCACAAAGGAGTGCTGCTGATGTTGGGTGCATGGTAAATAACAAATTTAAGTTGTTTTCTTTTGGACTTTGTGGTTCTGCTGCAAAGCTTACAAGATAATCCATTGCTTGTTCCAAGTCTTTGCGACCACGTCCGGTGTATAGATATGTTTCTCCAACACTTTGGATCGTTTTCAATGCATGGGTCACACTTGAGATCGTTTTCTTCTTCTCAATGCGTTTTCTTCGTCGAGTCACTTTTGTAGGTGTTGGAGGCATCAATTTATCATTGTTTTCATTATCTTCATCCACTGCAGCAAGTGGATATTTCACACGATCAATACGATCTTGTCCAGTTTTTCGTTGTAAATTTCGACGTGTTGGTGATGGCTTGGGCGTATCGTACGCAGACAAACGCATAGGACGTCCAATACAATCAGCTTGCTTCCATTGACGCAATACAAAGCTACAAGCAACCACAGCCATCGACGCAGCGGCCATTGCCGATACTCGCATCATCTTCTATGAGCTAAAGTGAAAATGACACCAAATTTTGATATGGTCAGAAGATCCAGTTATTACCCAATCGTAATGTTGTATTCTTCAATCTATGATTTGATTGGTTAAAATCCCTACGCAACGGTGATTGTAGCAATCTGATTGGTTAAAATGTCAACACAACGGTGATGTCGAGAAATTATGACGTAAAGATGTTCGATGTTGCACGATTTATGGGAAAGCGGGAATAGAAGATTCATGCTTTAAGAAGAGGAAATGTAAAGGTTAAAAGCAAGAGAAGTGAGGATTTCGTGGATTAAAATGCGGGTTTGCATCGAATCTGAACTTCAAGTTGAAGTGAGGAATCCGAGAATGGTCGGTAATTTGATGTGGGATTTGCGTTTAATGAGAGGCTTGTTTTAGGAACGTTTGCATGCTTTTTAGCACCATATCAACCTTTGGAATGAGAGAATGACGTCATGGTATACTGTGTAGTGCTAAATATTCATTAAAAATTGATTTTTGTAAAAATTTGTGACAATCATTTGGCGATTCGGTTAGAGATACTGTGAGAATCTTAAGATGACATCCAAATATAAAAATTGCTTTAGAGATTAACGCTTTTCACCCATTTAAAAGTGTTCATTTATGATCGTAAGAGTGTACCCATTCTTTATATGATCTCATGATCGTATATTAGCTACTTAATACCTTTCAATGTGGGTTGACTTCGTTTTTCTGGATTTTGTTCTTATTAACTGAGCACTTTGTTATACCAAAAACAAATTATGACTTGGTTTTAGTGAGAAGAACAAGAACAAGAACCACACTTTGAAATTACCTTATTTCTTGTAAATCATCCATTTTATTATGATGGGCTACTTTAAGTAAGTAATCTTAAAACTCAGATTATTTTAATACGACACACGAAATCATACTTTTTTCTGATGTAGAGATGGTAAAAGTACGTTAAAGTACGTGGCGAATTTTGATTGGTCAAGGGCTAACAAATCAAATGATAGAATTATAATTTTGGATCGCAATGGATTGTTAAACTGGACACAAAATATTGTCTTATGTATTGAAATACATGACAATTTAAGCTTTTTTAATGAAATTAAATAGAGTAGTATATTTTAATCCAATTGATACAGCATCAAAAGGATAGTGTAAAAATGAACTATATTTTGATGCAAAAGTGTACAAATTTTGTATGATACTATTTTGTTTTAAGTTAATGTATCTAGGAACAATCAATTTAATGATAATGGGATAAGTAAACCACTCCAACAACGTTAACGTTTGCTGAGAATTTGTTGCTTTGCAACGAATTGGGCCTTTTTATGAGTCTAAACGTAATATTCTACCATCAATGAATCTAGACACAAAATACAATTGATTCTAAATCGACTATTATGTGCTGTCGATTTGTTCGTGTCTTTGCCAATATCAAATCCTTTTTCATATTTAAAATACAGAAACGATAAACTTTCCACTGCGTCTCATTGTGTTCACGATTGTGCAGCAGCAATAGATTTTCGAATCGAGTGAGAATTAACTTCATCAAACGTATAAAATAATTATCATGTTGTTTTTCAATCCTATTCAACGGTAAACTCGAATGAGTTGAGCTCGTTCATTGCATTTTACAATCTTCTCATGGTCTTAGGATCGTCAGGAAATTCACGTCGAATTACTACCCAAAGCTCTGGTAAAGCACTTGATGCAAAAGCTCAAGCTAGTGCTTTCCAAGTATTTAGTCGCATTGGTTCCAATTTAATTGCTGGTTGTTTACTACTAGTTTCTCTTGTTACTCTACTGGTTTTACACACCCAAGGGCTTTTCGATCGTCATGTTGTGTTAACTACACCACAGACACCAGAATTTTGGTCATTATATGGACAATCGTGCCAAGTGAGTATGCGTGGATTTGTCAAGAATACTTGTTCTGCAATGGAAATGAACACAACTACTGCAGCTGCATGGCGTCGATTAGGAGCTCTTATGGCTATTGCATGGGCTCCACCCAAACCTTGGTATATTACAACATGCATCGTAGGTCCACCACACCAAGGTTGGGCGTATGTTGTATTTCTTGCTTCAGCTACATCATTTCCATCTTGTGTTCCAAGTGATGGACCACAGTTTATTGATGGTATGGGTATGCTAACAACAACTACAGCAAATGATTCTGCTCTCAATTTATACCAGTTGACACTTTATGGAGACACGATGAACTATTCATCTTCCCAATCCCACACCAACTCGGATGGAACCACAGTACGCTTATTTTCTAATACGACCAAGTTTCTCATTGCTGTCGATGGTACTTTTCCAGCAAGTTGGATCGACTCAACCTCATCAGTCATAAAGTCAGCTCCATTAGGCTCTCGTTATCTTGTGGAAACCCATGATGAATCTTACTTTGTAGATATGACAAGTGAAGCTGCTTCTTTACCGTTAAAAGGATGGAGTGAAGGGCGAGTCAACAAAAAGGTTCCTGTGATTGCAACAGCAGCAGCATCGGTTGTGGCAAATTACACAGAATTGGCAATTATACAAGGATTGCTTAGCGTTGCTTCCCTCTTGTTTTTAAGTGGAGATGTTGTCATGACATGGATGGGTCTTAAAGTGGTTTGGAAGCGTCAACCTGTGTTGAGCTATGATCTACTACTTGGTTTGGAACAACGAAAATTTGTCTTGGTATTGTGGGCTTTGAATTGCACGCCATCACTTTTATATGCCGATGTAGCTCGAGTGTACTATGGAACTGAAAATGGTGCAGATATCTGGCTATTGTCATTGCTGGTTTTGGGCAATTTCACAGCATTTCTTATGATTTCAGGCATTACGCTCCTTCAGTATCTACCATCTCCTTTCAAAGGAGTAATTCCTTTTTCAACACCAGTGTTTTTGTTTGCATCAACGATTAGCGTGCTATACACTGGGAATCAAAAGTATGCTTATGCCAGTAATGAATTTTTATCTGGTAAATGGCTTTTAGCTTTAAATATCAATGGTACCAGACGCCCAGCAGGAGCTTATGTTGATGAAAACGTCACAAGTGTTGGAACTTTGCTTTTGCCAACACTTATTTATCCTACGCTTGTGTCATTTGGTATAGCTATTGTATATGCAATGATTCAACGCTACTATAATTGCCGATGTGTAAGTTGCCTCTATTTCTACAATTAGCTTATATCACCTATAGTTGTTCGTGGCTACAGGTTGGGCAAAGCAAAATAGCTTTTTCAAAACTAGAAGACTTCCCAGCTACATATCAAGTCTACCTTTGGGTCCTGAGACAACGATTCGAATGGGTAACAAATCATTTATCAAACCAAGTACAATGGCTGTTTTGGGCTTTGCCACCGTCATTGAAAAAACAGATCCAAATAAACTTCCTCCTAAACGCCCAAACAATATTGCACCAGCAGTCAATTGCAAAATACCAACTCCACCTCCATGTAAACCACTCAACGAGACACCAACTTCAGTCATCATTAGTACATACTCTCTTGTGCCAGTAATTCTCAATTGGTTTCGACCAATGCCTCATGGTACTATCGTCTCTAATGAATTCATCCCTACCAACACCACAGCACTCAATTTAAACAAGAAATTCATTTACAGTCGAGGAACTTGTGTGAAATAAAACTTGATAATTTAGATATCTTATTTGACTTGTTATATTGGGAACAGTTATGTGATATGTCGCACTTTCTCACTTTGCACTTTTGATGTTTGCCCGACCACAAAAACGAGCTAAACAAAGTGTTTTGAAGCAAGGATTTCATTTAACAACGCTTAAACATCCAACAACTAATGGCAATCGTAGCTAACCCAATGGTTTATTTGCATATTCATGTTGCTTAGAAAATTGCATATCGTTTAACGATATTTTAGCTGGTGAATTTACTCATGCTATTTTGACAAACTATAAAATTGATGCTGAGTGGCTTTTGAAGCAATCTACAAGGCTTGAACAAGTCCCTGTGTTACTATGTCATGGTGGTGATCAACAAAGGTAAGCCGAAATATACTTTTAAAGCCAATTGTGATAGAATGAAAAATGCAATTGGCAAACGTACAAATATCACAGTGATTGCACCTCCATTGCCAATTCCGTATGGAACACATCATACCAAAATGACCGTAATGTTGTCGTTTTTATAAGAAGGCTTGAGTTTGTTGTTAGGTTTTGTTTTATTCCCAGTTTGTTCGAGTTGCCATTTTTACAGCCAATTTTCTTGCTGGTGATTGGAATGATAAAACTCAAGGCATTTGGTATCAAGATTTTCCATTAAAAGAAGAAAGTACTACATCGACTGCTACGAATACTTTTGAACAAGATCTTGCGGGATACCTCAGCAGTTTACATCCTAAAGTTGCCGATTGGTGTGCAACTAAGCTAGCACTTTATGATTTTAATCAGGCTCAAGTTATCTTAATCCCCTCTGTACCTGGTACCTACTCCACACCAACAGGTATTATATTCATACTATATTTCGGTCATAGTTCTGTTTAGATATGCACAAGTATGGGCATCTTCGACTAAAAAAGTATGTTTATAGAAATGATGAGCTGCGCTTACTAGTTTGTCAGAGTTTTGGAGCAAAATAACGTCTCTAAGAAGCCAAATCAACCTGTCGTCGCCCAAGTAAGTAATGTGTTTTTGATGTTGAAATGAAAAGGGTACTAGTTTTCCAGCTTTGGATCTCTTAATGAAAGCTGGCTTATGGAATTTCTGTCAAGTTTTCGACTATGCACCGTTAGTATACTGCCTCCACCAAAAGAATTTCATATTGTTTGGCCTTCTGTTGCAGCTGTGGTAAGGCTAGAACTATCTATTTATCTAAATATCATTAGCGTGGGTCGATTGAAGGCTGGCGAGCCGGTGGTGCTCTTCCCTGCCCACTCAAGAATCTTAAACCCTTTCTTCACAAATACTTACGATCTTGGTGCCCACCAGAAACTCTAGCACGTACTCGTGTTATGCCTCATATTAAGGTAATCATCAATATTGTTTCTGCGTACTTGAGTGCCATAGACGTTTACTCGCATCAGTAAAGAAGGCGAGCTAGACTTCGTACTACTGACAAGTGCAAACCTTAGTCAAGCTGCTTGGGGGTGCTATCAAAAACAAAAGACTCAATTCATGGTCCGATCTTACGAGCTGGGCGTCCTATTCATTCCAAGCGAAGGCACGCAATTTCAGTTTGCGTCTACCCCAGACACTATTAGCCCTCATACTCAACACTTTCCATTGCCATACTTGTGGCCACCAAAGACTTATGATATTCGAAGTGAAGAGCCTTGGTCCTGGGACCAAACTCGAGATGATGTTGATGATTTTGGTCAAACTTATGAACCATAATAAATGCTTTACTAAATATCGAACCACCAATGAAAACGATAAAAATATCGAAGGACCAATCATGGGGGGAACAATGGATAATTGACACAATATCATTTATTGCAAAATCTACCCTTGTATATATACCTTTTCTAAGCAATCTTCAAAATCCATGCCATTGAGCTTGGTTGCAAACACGTGTGTGTAACCCCCATGCGTGGAAACTCAAGCCAGTCCCCAACGTTGTATTGAGGCAACAACACGTCCTTGGATACAATGTCACCACAATGACACGTTGCACCATAAATATTAGACGGGAACAATGTTACGGGAGCAGCTACCAGCTACCGGATTGAATTTGCCAAATGGTGCAAAGAAGAATGAGCCATGAATACTCTCATGGATGAAATAATCATGCATATTTCCCACACTTCGAATGCGTTTGCCAACAATACTGTACAGATAATCTCGGCAAAGAATCGTCCAGGCTCAGCAATAACACGAATAGATGGGTCAATCTTATCATCGATAGTTTCATTGATAGCTTGTACAACATCGGTATTCAATGGTGACGCAAACCCACCACCCATATTCAATGCATCGATTGAAAAACCATACGTGGATGCAAGCTCAATGCAATCAGCAGCTTGAGTAATAGTTTGTGCATAAGCAGTAGCATTCATGCACCCAGAATCAAGATGAAAACAAATGCCTCCAGTGTGCAATCCAAGTGCCTTCGACTCAGCAAAGAGTGCACTCCAATCTTGAGGTTCAGCACCAAACTTATCTCCCATTCGAATGGGTAGCCTTATCATCACCACATTTGAGTCGCAACAAGAGATTTACGGGGCCATTAGCATTTGCTCGAATCTTGTGAAGCTCATTGATCCTGTCAAAACTCATTTGGGTAATGCCTTTAGCTGTAGCATCTCGAATATTGGACTCAAGTTTAATTGGGTTGGCACATAAAATATCATCATTCTTTGCACCAAGAGATCGAACTAAATCAATGTCTAATGGTGATGCACAATCATATCCCACACCATTCTCATGGAGTGTACGAATAAGACGTAAGTCCGAGTTACTTTTGACAGCAAAAAATAGTCGAATTTTGGGAAATGCAGTGTTCCATTCGACCATTAATCGTGGCACTTCCAACAAATTGTCCGCATAGATAGATGTTGCATCCGAAGTGGTTTTGATAGCAGTATGGACAAAAGAAAGTCGAGGCATGTTTGGCAAAAGTCAAAAAGTATAATGATGGCTATCGTCGTTTTTATTACCGATCCAATAGTGGCAGAGGCTTCAGAGACATATCGATAACTATCTTCGCGATGTAGAAGTTTAAAGACTCTCAAAACTACAATCCATATCTCAAATATATACATGAAAATTGATAAGATGAAATGATTGAATCCTTTACTAGAATGGATAAGAGTTAATTGACATATGCGAGACAAAATATGTCCAAGATAGTAAGTGAAAATGGTCAATCCTTGGTCAGACATTTTCATCAGGAAATATTGTCTCGCCAAATGTAAACCAGCTCTTATCCAA
>JNBS01001784.1:0-20351 GCA_002081575.1 Thraustotheca clavata | reverse complement strand
TAGCAGCCAAAATTTCTGGCATATCAATCATACTTCGTAGCAACCATACTGAAGCACGACGTAGACTAGGCGTACTGATGCGAATATGAGGTAATACTTGCAATGGTGGACACACTTGTACAACAGCTTCACAGCACACTTTTGATTCACTAGCCACATTGCCCAAGCACCAGGCAGCTTGAATTTGTAATTCTGAAATGCCACATTGTAGCAATACAACCATTTTTGGCAATGCACCACTTTGAATCACATACGCTGATCGATCCATGGACGCAATAAAACGTAAAGCAAATGCAGCATCGGATTGCATGGAAACATCAGGCAAATCCAATGTATGTACAAAGAACGGAATAGATGCAATGATCGTTTGCCATAATGGAACATGTTGAGGATCGCTATCATCAAAAAGTGGTGGAACACCCGAGCTCATCAAATAGACAAATGCACGTAAACTTTTACGTCGAATATCTTTATCAGTATGTTGTAATCCGATCAAAAGGGCTTCACATCGTTTAGCAAGTTGATCAATAAGTTGTGAGCGCTCATGAGGCGAAATTTCAATTTGAGCTTTAGCTTGTGCCGCGAGATTCCGACGTTGATTGTATCCATCTTCTTTTCGAGCTTTTCGGATGGAAACCTAGATGTATTAAGTACGTAGATAGAGAGGAAGAGAATACTTGTGTATTCTTACGAGCACGACGACCATTTAAGCCATCGAGAACACGTTTAACGGACTGGCGATGATCCTTCTTCGCTTCTGGCATCACTCTTGAACCAAACGTCGATTCCCTCTTCTGGTAGTCATATCCGGTGTCGGTTCGAATACCCGGTTCACAAAGAAAACCGGTTCGAATCTCATCTTTTTTAATATCTAACCGACACTATACCGTATATTTGTTTATCTAATGAACAATTTACCTGATTTGAGCTTATATAATAGACAGTTGAACTATACTAGTTTAAGTAACCGACAATATACATATTTTTAGTTTATCTAAACGATAGTTTACATGAAATTAGTTCTTATAGCTGACAATTAGAGGTTCTTAGTTTTTATAAGAGACTGTTGAATTACTAGAGTTTATATAAACGACAATAGAGTGGGAGAAGAAAATTAAGGTGATTGATGGATACCATGGGACGTCATGAAGTAGCTATGATATGCTCAAGAGGTACATTGTATTTGAATGATGAAGAAGAGATACAATGTAGAAATACAAAATAACAATCAGAATCAATTACTATGCTTGTCTAATAAATAACTAAGAATACCACGTCGAAATGGACGGTAAAGTCGGCAAAGGATGATGCGAACGTGGAGGAAAAGATGCAAACTGATTGTTTGAAGAAGATGTGTACGAAGCTGGCGCATCATAATAAGATGAGGTTGGCATAGAACGGTACGTATAGTCATTTTGTTGTGGTGGTTCGTAATAAGATGGATGACAATTGATGTAATTGAACTCTCGAACATTCAAATCCAATGGTTTAAGTTTTGGCAATTCAGTACGTATTGCTGGAATTTCAAGTTTAGGAATTGGTTGAATCAAAGTAGTATCAATATGTGAACGATGTTGCAATGGTGGACTTGATACAATAGGTTGGTCTTCTGGAATAGATCCTTCATCATCATCATCCAAATCAATACTATTTGGATTGTGTAAAAGCATTGCAAGACGACGATGTTGTTTGCGAATTTGAATATCATACGCCGCACGATCTTCGCCTTCAAACATTGTACTTGCTGTTTCCATTGATAAAATACTTTTACGTAATGAACGAATATGACGATGTGGCCACCTTGGAATGCCTACACGTCGGCATACTTTTTTCATTAATGTTGTACAAATGCCAAACAATTTTGCCACTTCGGCCAAAGGTTTTTCAAAATGGGGACGTAAAATATCAATCGTAATGTGCTTGGATAAACTATGCGTCGCATTTGGACTTAGCTTTTTCTTTAAAGGAGATTTGTGATGCTCCATGACACTGTCACAAAGGGATGGGATTGCAGAATGGACCTCCATGGCGAATGTGGCCCGCCATGGCAATCCAACAAGTGACGCGTGCCGACGCATCTTATAGTTTCCCTTCAGTCGTATACAAACTTGAAGAGTTGGCGTCATAAGAATCTGATTGGATCTTAGAAGTGTCCACGTCCAATGGTATCCATGTGTACTGTGCCCATTGCTTTTAATTGGTTAAAATTGATGGATGCAGAAAAGGAAATTAACGGCGAGGAATCTGACGTCATGTCTATAGACATGGGGGGGCACAGCACACTCTATTGAACAAGAAACAAAGACAGGGTGTACGGTCACGTTTTGTGATAACTTCATATGGTTAGTGTTGTGTAAACAGTGTCCATGTGTGTCGCTTCCAATTTATACTGGATTTCCTATAGTCCCAGCTGGTCACCACCAACAAATTGGTTTCTTTGTACGTACGTAAAAACAAGAAGTATGTACACCAAGAGGCACGGTAAGGTATATAAATACTTTATACAAGACGTACATCCCACCGTACATTACCTATTTATGTACGCTCTTCCAGCTGCGTTGATGGTGCTTTCCATGTGCACTTTGCAGCAATTCAACTCATGCCACCGTCGTGTCAACGTACGTTTTAATACTATTTCTTTACGTTTTAAGACTATTTCTTTACGTTTTATTCGAAGTCTCATTGATGACGCACGTTCGTAATGATAGGAATTGGACCAGTTAAATTAAATGTGAAAAAGATCCATTTATCAATTAAAGAATGGCTGGCAAAGGAAAGAGAAGCAAGAAGACAATGCCACCACCTGAAGACACTGCATCGGATTCATCGTCTATTGAGCCTACGATTGAAAGTGATCCAACAATTGAAGAGCCTGTGCTCGAAGAAACGAATGAACCAAGTCGTGGGGAAGAAACCACACAAGTTGGTGGTGGGACGGAAGAAACTCATGAAGATATTACTGTACACGATAATGTGGAGAAGGAAGACGATGAAAAGGTTGTAGAAGACGAAAGAGTTGTAGAAGAAGAAAGAGCAATGGATGAAAACGTGATGGGGATGAGCTTTGAAGAACGTGTTTTGAGCGACGAGACTCCACGATCTCCACGTCATGAACAATGTTTGACAGTGGCAGTCGAAGAGAAAAATCCAAATGGATTGTGGTACTTGCATCCATCGTATTATTATCAAAAAACAAAAGATGTGTATTTGTACACGACAAGCTTTCGTGGAGTTGCAACCATGGCTCATGTTGGTGAAAGTAGCGTCAACTTTTTACTCAAACAACTTAATTTGAAACAAGTTGCGACGTTGCAAGATGTTGATCAAACGTTAGCGCCGGCATTGGAAACTATTGATGAGCAACTTGAAGAACGAGTTGCTGGAGTATTGCAAACTTTGGTGCATGGACAAGAATACATCTTGGCCAAGAAGGAACTTGTAGTTGAATGTGCTAAAGAAGTTCAATCGGCGACACTTGAAAAAGTGGCTGTCGTGAAATCGACGGCAACGGATAAAGTGAATTTGACTGTTGACACAGTGTCTAAAGTGAAAACTACTGCATTGGAATCGGCAACATCGACTATTGATTTGGTTTCGACGACGGTGGAAAAAACAAGAGAAAGTGTAAACCACGTCACAACAACAGCAATTGACACGGTAACAAAGGCCAAAAACACGGCACTCGACACCCTCACGGCTACTGCCAACACGTTTCTGTCGTATGTCCCAATTCTCAACAAGAAAGTCATGGCGTAACAAGTCCTGTAATTTTTCTTATGTATTCTCTTCTTGCCCGTTGGAATCCCTTGCACATTTTCCAGTTTTTTAACATAAAAAAGAGATTAAACTTCATGGATTTTTCGCATTAATATCTGTCCATACTGTTAATGGCCACACTTTGTACGTCGATTGCATCATAAATGCCATTGGAATCAATCCCACTAGTAAGATCGCTGCACCACATACCATCCAAAACGAACGATTTCGTACTGAAAATCCGGAGATTTTCGGGGCTGCAAACGGCAATAGACCAAAGCTTAGCTCATCGCTTTCTTCATCGCTTAGTGCACTACGTACATGATCGAATTCATATACATCATCATATCCTCCTGCCATCATCGCTGCTTATTTGGAAATGACTAAATACAACACGGTTCGAAATTCTATTTTTAGAAATATCGAACACTCGTTACCATTTAGCGGCAATGGCGCGATGGCCATGAACCAAAATTGAAAATTTCTTGTTAAAAATAACAGGAAGAAGGCACTTTTGATGGGGGTGGGATGATATCTGATCAAAGCTACTTTCTTATCTTGATGGAATGCCGCATTGAACATTCTTTTGGTTGCTGGCAATGCTTTGGAAGCAGCTTTGGCAGCGCAAGACCTTGGAAGCTATCCTTGCAGAAGAGAAAGATGCAAAACTTGAAAGACAATTGACGTTGCTTGATCTAATTGCAATTGGTATTGGTGGGACTGTCGGTACTGGTGTCTTTGCAACAACAGGACTCATCATTGCCAACTCTGCAGGACCAGCAGCAGTCGTGAGCTGGATTCTTGGTGGATTTGTGTGTTTGCTAAATGGATTTGCATATATGGAATTGAGTTGTATTATTCCTTCATCTGGAAGTACGTATGCCTATGCTTATCATGCTTTGGGAGAATTGCCTGCTGCCATTGCGGGCTGGTTATTGTTTTTGGAATATGGCATTTCTGGTGCTGGAGTTGCAAGAAGTTGGGGATTAAAAGTACAGCTTTTTGCTCAATCAATGTTTCCTGAGTATTCCTTTCAATGGCTTAATGAAGATTACTACAGTCTTGCTTCGGTGGTTGTTCAAGGGATTTCAGTTGTCATTATGATATTTGGTTTACCCATTGGAAAAAAGTTTGTCAACTTTGTTACGTTTGTTAAAGTGTGTCTAGTTCTCTTTATTATTAGTGCTGGTCTTGCTGTCTACAATCCTGTCAATATGACACCATTTTTACCTACTCAATATGGAGAAAGAGGTCTTATGCTTGGTGTAACCCAAGCTTTCTTTGGGTATATTGGATTTGATGAAGTTTGCTGTTTAGCTGCTGAAGCAAAAAATCCACAGGCAGTCATGCCAAAAGCAGTCATTGGTACCATTCTTGGCACAATGATTTTAAGTACAATGGCTTCGTTAACCTTAGCAGGCATGCAGCCTTGTGAAGACATTGTAGATTTTGCTACAGCATTTGAAGTGAATCAATTACCGTCAGCAGCCATGATCGTTCGCGTAGGGGAAATTCTTACAATGCCTGTTGTGGTATTAATTAGTTTCTTGGCTCAACCTCGTGTGACTTATGCTATGGCAATTGATGGATTATTACCACCAATATTTGCAAAAGTAGATGCTCATGGCAATTTACTTGACGGAACACTGATTGCTGGTGCTCTCTGTACTGTTGTAGCCCTTGTTGTTCCATTTGAACATCTCTGGGATCTCATTAGCTTTGCTATTCTTGTTGCTTTCAATATGTCCAACACATCGCTTATTCTCTTACGTACTCGTGCTGAGAGCAATCACAGCGTGGTTCCTTTAGTCATCTTGGCAGGAACAAGTATGTTTACCCTTCAATATTCTGGTGATTCTACTGTCTGGCTTGTTATTGCATTGCTCCAAATTGTTGGTGTAATTGTTGCTTCGACACAATTGAAAATGGCCACTCCATCTCTTGATGAAAAAATATTTCGAGTACCATGTATGCCATGGCTTCCTGTTCTTGCTATGACACTGAATTGGTATTTGGTATCACAAATGGCTCTTGAAACTTTGGTATTGGGGCTAGCATGGATGGTACTTGGAGCTCTATCGTATTTCATGTATGGATATTCACACAGTATTCATCGCGAACGCAATCCATTTATTGCTTCACCACCACATTCCCATGAACTACATCCATTGATACTATAGCATTGTCATAAACACAATGCTAGTCAATAAAGCAGATTTTAAAAGTAATAAGAATTTGCATCAAATGCCAATGGTTAAAATTGAACCAAAGAACCTCTATTACAAAAGTTGGAGCTATTTCACTTGCAAAATTCGTGATTAAGTATTCATTCACGAGTGTAGAATAGCATATAAGCTTCAGCTTTAAGTACAATGGCTTCAGAAACACGTTGGACATTTGAATCGGATGTATAATACCACGAGTCAGGGTATTTCACATAAGCTACGTAATGCCCTCCAAACCGATTGCCCATGTGAACAATCACAGCTTGTAAATTATATAAAGTCTTCTGATGTGGTCCATAGAGAGCTATTATGCATTAATTAATTTTTCCATTAATTGTTGAATAACTTACGTTGCTCAACAAACTTTGCAAAGTCCATTTGAGTGCTGAATTGGACATGACGACTCTTTTTACGAAGCCGTGTTAAACGCTATCCTTACTGAGTGCAAAGTAATGAAGAACTGTTACCTTTAAGTGCACTACTAGAACTTTGGGCAAACCATATAGCATCATTTGAACACTAGCATCTTGTAGTGATGATTTGGTGGAGTCTTTTTCATTGCTATTGCACTTTTCACAACGATAGCCTGATGAAGAACTTTCGTCAGCAACAAGTTTATTGACAGCAGTAAATGTTGAGATACAATCTTCTAATGAAACAATGGCATCATCCTGAACTTTCTACGATATTTTAAGTAATTACATAAAGTTAGACAACGTACTGGAATTGCAACACTAATGCTAATACAATCATCGAACGATTTGGAAACATTATTGCAAGTATGACAAGTGACAGAACTAATAGGTCAATACAACTTAAATACAAATTTATAGGAAAATGACTTACTTGACCAAAGCTCCAAGAAGAGTATTACATACAAAACTTGGTTGAGGCTCAGTATTTAATGCTGGCCGTGTTGTCCCCGTGAGTATCATGTCATCTTGCTTTAATTTAAGCTTTTTAGCCACGAGAACTTCAATTTCTTCAACAGAAGCTGATGAAGGTACCATGAGGCTTACAGTGCCAGATTTGGCATCATCTTGGTCTGTTTTGATGATAATTTGCTTCATATCATTATTTGACGCAGTATTTTCAGGTGCAGTGTTTGATTTACGTTGATATTCATCATCAATGGCCCAAACAAGTGCTAGATACAACTCATAAGCATCTTGTTGATTTTTGTTGCGAAATTGACGACATGTTTCCCGTATACCAGTTAACAATTGACCAGGATTATATATTGATTTTCCACTCTTCTTGGGAATAACAATTGCATCAATAAACTCCCTACGCATAGATAAGTTTTTGTTGTTGTATTTCTTTACAAGAGAGATTGGGCTACAGGAGCTTTTTCAAGTTGTTTAATTTCATTTTTAACTTCATCAGCTAATTCGACACTGAAAATGCATTTGAGTGATTGAATTGTCGAGTTAAAGTAGCAAGTATTGCCCAAATTCATCAATCCTTTGTCACATTGAATTATCAATTTTAAGATTGAAATATTACCTGATACTGGAAGTACTTCTTGTGGTGTCAAAGATTCTTCATCACTTTCTTCTTTCACTTTAGTTTTCTTGGTCTTTGATTTTTTCTTTGTAGTCTCCACAGGCAATGCAATTTCCTCTTCTTTACTTGTCTTTGGTGTACTTTCCACACTTGCATACATGTGCATGTGCTTAGCTTTCGACAAAATTATATTTTCGTAAGATTTTTTAATTTCATCCAATACAGCAATAACTTTATGTGAAGTCCCAACAACAACATCATCACATTTAGAACACCTACCAAAGATTATTTACTCTACATATCAAACTACATTTTAACGTACCATACATCTTGTGTACCCATTCGAAACACACAATAATGTTTAGCATGCTTACTAGATTATTTTAAGCCATTTATTTATGATTGCCTTAGGCTACCTTAAATGTTCCTGGGTATGATTTTTCTTTTCATCATTACAACCAATAAATCCACACGTTATGCACACAGTATTTCCTTTAACATCCTCTAAAGAACTTACTATTTTGACTTGTTTGCTCGATTTTTTCTCTTTTTTCGACAAACTCACACCACCTTCGCAGAGCTACGAGAATTTTAGACACATCTTCCGGTAGCACGAAACAATACCTCACAGCAGTGAAGGCCTCCTGCCTTTAATCGCTTTCTTAACTGAGAATTGTTATACGCAGAACTCACATGTCGACACTCTTTCTTTGAGTCTGTCATAATGGAAAAATGGTTGATAACCATGATTACGGATGACCGGATAATGTGTACGGAAAAATTCTTATTGTGTCCGGATAAATTTGAAGTGATATGTGTCTGTTCATTTGTGTCGCGATCAAATGAATATGTCTAATGTGATGATAGCTTTCTGGATATGTTTTTTACTAGCTGTCGTGATAGCTGAGCCTCATGAGGACGTGGCAATTGATGGCGTGACGGTGGTGGAGAGTGCAGAGAGTGCGATAATGAATACATCGAAATGGAATCGAAAATTGACCAGTGGAAGCAGCTCTGATGATAATGCTACACTTTGTGATTTGGATTTGTTTAACAAATACTTGGTAAATTCAGGTAGAGAATGAATGGTATTGATATAATGGATATCGTGTATTTAGGAAAAGATTTGTATGTGAATGCATCGTTGTGTGAAGCTAGCATAAGATATCTCAAGACAAGACTTGCAGGAGGATTTGGTCCTGTGTTACAAGCTGATATGGAGATTGTTATGTGTTCTACGCCGTGTATTTCAAGTGATTTATTACATCAAGCTGCAATGGCAACTTCACATTGCACGTGTACACAACTATCTTCGGATAGCTACATTACTCAAGATTTTTGCCGACAGAATTCGGGTACGATGGCATAGAAATATGGTTGGCTCATCGTAGATTAGCTCGGTTATTGTGTAGTATACTTGGTGTGTGTGGTACATGGGAATGTGGCTTGCATGATTTTATGTGTCCTCGGTATGAATGGGATCGACATTATCCTTGCAGCAGTTTGGCGATAACTCCATCGTATATTCTTTTAGCAATTTGTTTACTTTTGATAGATTTTAATCATTTATGGTAATTATAAGTTTGTCATTATGAGAGTACACCGATCGGAGCATTTGGAGCAAAATACTGACGCTGTTTTGCCCACGGCATTGTATCTGGAAAGATGAATTGAGGGTACAAAGATGTTCCATAAGTGGCATTGGAGAGCATAGTTTGAGTGCTGTAATCAAATTCCAAGCTCACAATATTACCATTGACATCGAGACATGGGGGCTAATTGTGTAAGTTTGAAGTAAAGTGAATTTCAAAATATGGTACCTGAGAGCAATAGTACCAAGCTAAGATGTCATGTTTTTCCCATGCACCTCCAGTAGCTGCGGTAAACCCCTATAAAATGTAAGTGGTCATTATAAATGCCAGTATACAACATAAGCTAAATCTCGCGGAAGTCGTAGAGCAACAGCAAGATTGATGGGAAGTGCAAGCAGAGGGGTATCTGTTGTGATACCATTGTCCATAAATACAACCAAACATCCAACACGTCGCGATTCAGAAACATCGGCTATTGTCTGTACAATGCTTGGGATTGCTGAAAATGACGAGAAATATTGCAATGGAAGAGTATTATAATACGAGATTTTGACGATATGAATCGAACCATCAGCAATATCAAGAGGTATCGGAACAGAAATCTCAATTGGATTTCCAGTGTCTTTTTGAAGATAGATGCTATCAAATTTATTAGTGCAAAGTTTTACAGCAGCAAACCTAATGTGATCAACAAAAAGATCGTTTGTTGCTGTAGATTGTGGAAATGTGTGAAAAGCAACAGCGATTGAATTTTGAATTCCTCTCCAACCCATTCCTTGACCTTTTCCACCAATTGTACTTGTCATATTATTATTTCCATGAATGACAAAAGCAATACCATCACCTCCTCGTACAAAACATGACTACATTTGATTAAGACTAAACTTTTTTTAACAGGGAATTACCTTGTAAGTGTTTGTGCCAAAATTTTGACTTTTAACTTCATAGCAGCGTTTGGAATGATCTGTGATCTAGTTGCATTATTTAACCAAATTTAAGTTCACAGAGTATACCTGGAAAGTAAAGCGTGTTTCGAAGCCATCAAGTACATTGAGAGGATCATTAAACCACATTGATCCCACTTGGCTCGGTTGAGATGCAGTTAACCTTTCAAATACATAAAAAATGACACACGACTTTTCCTACCTCAATCGTACAGGACACTCAGCAACAATCGATGGTTTATACGTATCTCGATTTCCAAACATAGCAGTATGCGTAGCAACAAGTTTAGTTGAATTCAGAGTTGATGTATACGTTGCTTCATACTGCACTTGATCAAGTGAAAAAGTCTACAAAACCATAATCCAGCAAAACAAAATAAAACCATACAATCGAATTATTCACAGCCGCATCCAATACATCATCCACAGCATATGTAGACGTATAATCATTCTACTCAAAATCCATCATCTTTCAAAACAATATCTATTACCTTTTGCACATAAATACAATTTGTCGTCGCCCCATTACCATTCATACTCAATCCCGTCGTTTGGTTGAAATCTGGGTAGAAAAATACTTTGATTATCAACATAAAGCCCTCTTCTTACGCCCACATACCTCCATCAACAGCCAAAATACTCGATAGTGCAATACCAAGTCGCATGACCTTTCAAATCGAGCTTCTAGTAACTACTATCCTATCTTCTCACTCTACAAACATCTATCTTCATATCCTATCGCAAAATATCTCATTATCTACACTGCTTTGATCATAAAGTTATCATTTTCTCATTTTTCTTTTCGCGCGCTTTTTTCATGACTTCAACTTAACTACACTGTATTTCATCAGCCCAAAAGCCTTATTTTCACTATACCATACTTTAATCAAATTTAAAATACAATTTACACTATTTCATTTTTATAACACTATCATCTTGAATTATCAGAACCAATCATCATCTTTCTAAAGATCTCTTGTTTTGTATTGTATACTTTAATCAAGATGAATGTAGGATTAATACTATTTTAGTAGTAGGACACTATTTCAGAACTATCATTACTTATGTAATAATTATCCGGATGTGAAAGGCTGTCAGATGACCATTTTGTATAGTGAGTGCAATGCTTCTGACGATCATCAATGGAGAAGACCTGGCTGCAGGTGATAGCGATGGCTTTAGCGATCCCTTTGTGCGTGTACGAGCTCTTCTTATAGTTTATTTGATGGCACTGTTGGTTTGATTAGGTTTTGTACGAAGGTAAAGAAGTAGCAAGAACAAGTCATTGTAAAAAGACACTCAACCCTGAATGGAATTCTTCCACCTTAGTACAATTGTCGGATTCATGGGATCTTGCTGTTGGTATTGTAGATATAACTCTTTGCAATGTTTATTTATCATGTAGCATTCATTGAGTTCGAAGTTTGGGATAAAGATGAATTGGCAACGAAAGACTTTTTAGCATCATGTCGAGTATGTTTGAATGTGATTCAAAATACACCAGAACCAACTACTGTTAAATGTAAACTTGTACGAGGACCTATGCCACAAGGATATATTACAATTACATTGGCATTATCCGATGAAGAACGAATATTGTTAAGTAAATCGTCTCGAACGGATGTACGTGATGTTTTTCCACCTCATAATACTCGATTTCAACATTTATATGCTCCACTTCCACGTAAATGGCACCCGTGCGTATATATTTGACAATCTTTGGCTTAATTCTAAATTGTAGATTGAACGAATGTGTTTTACCTTCAAATGAAAAGGTTTTATACCTTGTCGAAGAAGTTGCTTTAACCTTTCATGTGACTGAATTGAACCAAGGAGTATTAGCTCTTATGGTTTTATCTACCTTTCGTCTGTGGTTCATTCCGTATCACCCTGTTCAGGGTCTTTCTCATGAAGATGTTCATACAATTCCAATTGGCAAGATTCATAAAGCCACATTATCGCAAAATAAGCGAAGTTTTAGTTCTTCTGTCCTTAATCTAGCCATTGAGAACATGGTTGTTCCTTTCATTCTTTTCCATCTTACTAATTTCTTAGGATGCTTCCTACTACAATGTATCATTATCTCCATCATCTCGGTATGGCGAAGGTGACAAGGACATGGAAGCTAAACGCATTAAAACTCTATCCAATATTGTGACTGAAATCGAATGGCTTCAGGCTGAGAACAACTTTTGTGCATTTGCAGATCTAAACCATCAGCTCATATCCCATACCCCAGGTAAAGACTATATTCTCATTATTTTTCCTATTTTTCCCATTAGATGGGCAACCTCGTCCAGTAGCTTTCAATAGTCCTGTCAATCGCATAAGTGAAGGTTCCACGTACTTTGCTGTTCGATATTGCAATTCTAATCATGATTAGATCACGATCAAGCTTTCCCAATTCAATTGATGTCCGAGGAACTATGCTTAGCCCCACTGGTTCAGCCATTTCTGGTCGTCGTCGTATTCGGTATAATCCATTAACTGAATATACTCGTATGGGAGCCACAGCTCACCCAGCTTGGCGAGAAAGCACAATAAATGCGGATTATGAGCTTTGTCCTACATACCCGAGCGTCTTGTTTGTGCCCGATTCAATTTCTGATGATATTCTTCTGGAAGCAAGCAAATTTCGTTCTAAAAAGCGTCTTCCAGTGCTCACATGGCTTCATCCTCGTACTGGAGCTCCACTTTGTCGAAGCAGTCAACCAAAGTCTGGTTTATTACGCATTTACAACAAAGAAGACCGAGATTTAATGTGGGCAATTCGTGATGCTGCTTTTCCTGTTGATGATGATTCTGGTCTACCAAAATCTTCAGCTCTAGTACATATCGTCGATGCTCGTCCTGAAATCAATGCCAAGAGTAATGCCTTAGCTGGTAAAGGCCATGAATCAGCTAAACACTACGACCGTGACGGATTCACTTGTGCTTGTACACTATAGTCTCTCATTGTATCATTCCAACATTCTACTAGCAATTGCGTTTATGGGTATTGACAATATCCACGTCGTTCGAACATCGTTCAACCAGCTTTCCCAAGCTCTTTATCAAGTTGACGATACAACTTTCTTTAGCACACTGCAGAAAAGCCGGTCATACATTACTAGCAATGATCTACTTATCAATTTGTAGGTGGCTGGAACATATCAACAGCGTTCTCCAAGGTGCTGCAGAAGTTGCTTCTCATTTAGAGCGGGGGGATGCTGTTTTAGTGCATTGCAGTGATGGTTGGGATCGGACTTCTCAATTGAGTGCATTAGCTCAACTTATGCTTGATCCATACTACAGAACTCTTGAAGGCTTTGCTGTACTCGTCGAGAAAGATTGGTGTAGCTTTGGTCACATGTTTGCCAAGAGATGTGCTTTCCCAACTTCAGATGACACTTCTCCAGTGTTTCTTCAGTTTGTCGATGCAGTGTACCAACTTACTGTGCAATTTCCTACACATTTCCAATTCAATGAAATGTTTTTGGCTGCTGTAGCTGATGCTGTGTATACATCCTGGTACTTTTCGCATATCGAGTACGTTTATAATGCTAATAGGTATGGAACTTTTCAAAAGAACTGTGAACGAGAACGACGTGAATTTACTGAAGCTGTACCAACGATCAGTCTTTGGGATACAGTTCGTGCATCTACTGAAAGTTATCTCAATCCTCTTTTCAATTCTGAACACTTGGAGCCAATGATTCCTGTTTGTAAAGTTCGTCTGATGCAGCTCTGGACAAGTCAATACCAAAAAGTATGCTACTCAGTATTGAAACTAATAGCTAAATGCTGAATAGGCTATTAGTCACATGAGATTACAGCAACGAGAGATGGAAATGCTTTCAATGATACGCATGCAAGATCATCAACTATCAAGACTTACAGGAATGCTTTCTTCTGAACAAACTATTGGTCTTCGAATCCTTCAGCTCCGCTCAGAAATCCAACAATTCTATCGGCTTATTTCAATTTCCCATGAAATCCCAGACGAAGTTGCTACTGCTGCTAACCCAGTGGCTAAAACAGCAATTCTACTACGTCGTGCAAGCAGTGTCATGAGTGTCTTGAGCCCAACAGCATCCATGGCTCAATCTTCGTCGTCTTCGTCTGTGTATGAAGCACCAACAAGTCGTACAAGGAGCAATAGTCTCAAAGTTCGCAATGGATTAGCTCAACTCCTTGGTGCTAAACCTTCCCAAGCTAATGATATTCAATCGCTTAAGAGTGAAATGCAAGACCTGGAACGCCAATTAGACGATTTGCAAGTGATAGCACGAAGCATGGACGATCAAGCTCACCGTCGAATGCAAATGTATCATTGGTATTGGGAATAAACTTTGCTTATTGATTGTTTTAGGTTGAGATTTGAGACTTTCAACTTGCCTGGTGAAGTTGTCTCGGTGAACGATGATGTCGAACCTGCATCACCTATGGTTTTATCCCCACCACTTTCTGTGACAACGCGGCCAACAATGACTTCTGCTCATCTTGTAAACACACAATCCAACACTGCACGCCGTGTAGCATTATTGGCAATGACAGAATTTGGAACTCATCGATCACTCTCTGCTCCACCAGGTCGCGATATGCGATCAGCTTCCTCGTCAGCTTATGCACCGATGAATTCACCAAGTGTACGACCAACTATCTCAAGTATCAATTCACAACCAGTTTGGGAACTTGATCGGGATGCTGCATGCTGTAAACGATGCAAGAAGAAGTTTATTGCTGTATACCGTAGTCGTCACCACTGTCGGTGCTGTGGCTATGTATTTTGTGGCAGGTAAAACCTACCGTCTTGACACACAATGTCATTACTTTGATGTAGATGTACAAACCACCGTATGCAGCTTCCCGAGTTTGGTTATTTTGAATTAGTTCGTGTCTGTCGCCTTTGCTACACCACTGGTGCCGAACAATAAACCGCACATTCTTTGCACATACTACAACATTGCACATATTTTTTACTTGACCTATATTTTCTGTAGTGTATTTACATATTATTGCCCCTATGAGTAGATGCACTACTGGATTCTGTTGCATGGTGTCCAATATGATTCGATTTAAATGGTCTTGTTTGCACTCGTAAACGACGTGATGGATGTCTTTTATGTGTTGGAGATCGATTTGTATGAGCTGTGGGTTGATGAATTCGTTTGAAGGCTTCTTGCTTATGATAAGCACCATTGTACGCATTTCGTGGTGTAAGCTTCGCAACTAATGGTGAGGTTTGACATGCCAAATCGATAATTGTAGAATCATCCGAGTGTGCATTGGAAGTGGTAACTTTTGATCTCACCAGGTTTTTCAATGGTCTAAGCAAAAGATTCATTAACTCATCAACACTTACATACCGATTGGGAAGTGCATGATCTTTAATAGGACTATTCTCTTGAGCTGGTGGCGGAATAATTCCCATCATGTGTCTAAGGTTTTCAAGCTTTACATGGTGTTCTCGTTTAGCTTCCTATATCCAAGCATAAATTTAAGTAATTATCACTCACAAACTCGTGGTGTAATGACATGAAAAAGCACTGGAAAAGCACCATGAAACTACAGAAATTAAGTGCTTTGATGATACTAAATGCTAAAACCTCTTCTGCGTGATAGCTTCCTGGACCAGGTACTGATGGTGCAGTCTAGAAATGATCAAAATTGGTATATTCTCAAACTATTTTGTACCTCGGGAAACCTCTGGGATGCAGATTTAAGTGGAGCAAAATTTCCTTTAGCTATGAAAAGTAATTCAATGCAAGCAATACGAATGGCACTCTACATTTCGTCTCGTACCCAATGCCATGATCTACTTCATAAAAGTTATCTGCATACACTGGCAATGGTGGATTAAATCCTTTAGCACGTTCAACCCTAGAGCAATCCTATCTTTTCTATTTAGTAGACATAATTGTACTTGTACAGAGTGATAGGACGTTTAGTTATGATGAATGGGCTATCAGAATAACCAGGTCCACGAGCTTTTTCATAAGGATCTACACAAGAATGATGCGTGGCAGCGAAGTCATTACCTTGAAATGCTTTTTTATCCATATACGTTGGTCTAAACGGTGAATATTGTTTCTGTGCAATTGTAGTGTCTCCCATAGCTTTGCGTCGAGTAAGAGGTACAGGAAAGAACGACGTAGTGTCCATATATCAGATCAAAAATAGATTAACCTGATTATAAGCTAGTTTACAACGAGCCAAGATTTTCAACGGTAGCGAGAAGCTTCTTTGGATCTGCACCAGCAAACTACAATAAATTCATAAGCAAACCACGATCATCAATCCTATCTAACGTACACCAAGTGAATTTTGCAATTTGCCGTTGGCATAAAAGTGAAAGGTTGGCATAGCCTACAATAGATGACTATTTTGCATTTCTAACACAACATACTCGAACACCAGCTTGAGCAGCCACTTCGTCCAATTCATCGACATCAACTTTAGCAAATTCAATATCTGTGAAGTCATTGCTACAAGCACACTGATATTTCAACCAAAAAATCATTTCATACCTGAGCTGGGCATAGATAGGCGAAATCATTTTGCATGGACCACACCATTGTGCTGTAAAATACACGACAGTCTTGGAAGGCTTGGCAATGAGCTCAGCGTACGCATCATTCGAGTCAAGTACTTGCACACGTGAGGCTAGAGATCATTGATAAGATAAATAAGAGGTTTTAGCCATGAATACCTGCAGCAGCACGAGAGAAAGAACGAGAAGAGTTGAGAGCACGGCGACCAACTACGCGAAACATGGTGAATTCCAACAGTGGCGTGATTTGTGTCCAGCAGTAAAATCTCCCTCACTTTACTGACATGTGTGTATAAAAACGTGTAGTATTGTTCTAAAATTGGAGAAAAACTCACTTCGATTTAAAAAACGTGCACTTTCTGACAAGATATATGAGAAGCTTCTGGTGGCAAATGAACAAGAGTAGTGATGTGGGAGCGTGTCAATCAGTATTTGATTATAAAGCTACTTGTTTCGTGCTTTAAGCTTCCCTTGCTTCTTGTGGTTAGTACGTTATTTGAGATTGATTATTGTGTTTAAACACGTTAATGTACCAGCCAATCAAATTCATTTTAAACGAATTGTAAGATCACGTCAACATAACATTCTAAAATGACTCTTTCTGACATGCTAAATAATGCAATATTGTATCATGAAGATTTTTTCAATGAATTAAGAAGTTGTTTAATGTACTAAAAGATATTGTTAAAAGCTAGGAGTTAGATAGTTTTTCAATGCATTTTTCGAGTTCACTTGTGTCGGTCCCATCAACCTAACGAGTAAAAAATCATTGTTAGAAAGCTTGTCAATGTACTGCAAGAGAATGTTGAAATTCGCCAAACGCATAGAAGTGGAACGTAGGCATTTTCTACAGCAGCAATTATATAAATTAAACATTAATCTTCATACTTGAACACCAGCAGACACTGCAGTATCATCTAATTTATCCACATCAACTGTAGCAAATACCAAATCAGGATAATTAGCTCTATGAATATGATCAAAACATTATTGTTGTATGAACGAATACGCAAGCTCGGCAATACGTGGAGATAGAATAGTGCATGGACCACTCCATGGTGCAGTAAAATGTACTACAGTCTTTTTGTCAAGCTTGCGAATGTGTTTTTGATACTCGACGTACGATTGTAATTGACGAATACGTGAAGCTGTAGTGTTTTAGATAGAAGAAGGATTGAAAGCTTACCGCTATTATGTGTAGCACGAACAAAGCGAAGCATAATGGATAATGAAAATATTAATTGTGATCTAACGGCTGGTATGCAAACTCAACTGAATGTCCATTCCCACAAGATAAGTAGTAAATTGATTAAATGGAATATATAAAAACACTACAATGAAGCAAGCTTTTCAATATTGGATTTCAATAGCTCAATGTCAACGGAAGAAAGCTACGTGGCATGAATTAGACAAAGCACAAAATTTGACATTAGTTACCTCCAAAGGTTCTTGCAATTGTCCATCAGCATAGAAATGAAAAGTTGGCATCGCCTACACATTCTTTAGCATTTAAAGAAAATAAGAGCAATACCCGCACACCAGCATCAGCGGCAGTCTCATCCAATTCATGTACATCCACTTGAGCAAATGTCACGTCAGGGAATGAATTGCTAAATACAAAATGAATGAAAACCTCATTTCTTTGTTTGTACCTTAATTCAGTGAAGACAGGAGAAATCAAATTGCATGGACCACTCCATGGAGCTGTAAAGTACACGACGCTCTTGGTATTAGGTTTAGCAATAAGAGATGAATAATCACTTTCCGACTCGAGCACTTGGACACGTGAAGCTACAACAATTAAACAATGTGAAGCAATGAGGATAATATACCAAAAGAACGTGTCAACGAACGATATTGAGACAAGGAACGAGAAGCAGAGCGAGCAAGGCGAAGCATGGCAAATTTAACAATGACACAATTCTGACAACTTGAAGTTGATAGTTTGGTAAACTACCACCCAAGATGATCAAAAACATGAAGAGCATCAGATGATGAAAGAAGAGATAGTTTAGCTACTGGTCTGTCCCGTTCTTTGCACGCATCGTGAGCCTCGAAGCTTAAGAATTTGATTCTTTCTTGGATCTATGCAAAATTACATCATCCACCACCACCTCGAAGGTTTGTAAACACCCATCATCATTGAAGATGACAATCGAGACGAATGGATGCAATAATGCTTTTCGTAGAACTCGTACACATCCTTATCCTTTTGCTACTTTCAATGTTTCATTGACCAACTTGCGTTCTTTCGCAAGTGTGATGAATTTCGCGACTCAAATTAGCTACTGCCTTATCCATTACGGTTCAGTCCGGCTACGATCTCAATACTAAGTCCATACTTCGTGTTATTTGCTTGCAATATGAGCATGTAATCTGTGGTTTGATGGGTTTACCATTGAAATTGTTTCTTGCAATCATTTTGATGAAAAATTGGTAACTTTCTACATGGGTTATGATGCTGATGCTGATTATTTCTTTCTGCTTGAAAGAAGCACATAAAGTGTGCATTCTTGATTGCAATATGGGAGCTATGGATCTACTATTGGAATTTGAGCTGTGGTTTATTGTAGCCAAAGAAGTATTATAACTATTTTGACAACTTAGCAGCTACTGATTTTAGTACGTGAGCTATATGATTTAGCTCATAAACTAATGAACTAGAGGATATATAGGCTATATCTTCACTGCTATTTGCTTGGAATACGTAAAGATGCATTATCTATTGCGATATTGTGTTTGTTGATCTGCTATGGGAATTGCCGTTGGAATCGTACTGTAGCTGACATATTGGTTGGCATTCTGTGCTACTTGTGGGTAGTACATGGGCTGTAAATACGCTGTTTGTCGATGGGTGTACGTGTATTGAGGCACTTGGGAGAGATGTAGATAGCGTTCTCTTCGTCTTCGCCTTCTCCATCGCTGCACAAAACACCAAATTATAGCTACACCGATGGCAATGGCTACAACCTCTCGTGTCGAGTCTGAAGAGCTCTCTGAAGGCTGTAGGACTGGAGGCGATGGAGATACGAACGATGGCAAGTGGAGACACCGACAAAAGAATGGTGTTATGAGGCATTGGGAACCCAATGGACAACAGCAGGAACTTTGCTGTACAAAACCACAAACGTAGCCATGAGAACCATTGTATGCTGCAGCGCAATCGCCTAAAGCTGCACACGCATCGCAATCTCCAGCCACGGACGGTAAGAGCCCAAGGAGCACGATGATCAGAAGCATGGTGAATGACACATCTGCTTCAACTTTCACATGGCGTCGAGTTTTTTTACGTGACTTTCTTGTGACTTTGGTGGCTCTATGCAATGGTAGTGGATAAAAGAGATGATTGTAGTGTTTTTTAGACGATTGGGATGCAAGAAAGTGAAAAAATGCAACAAGAATGGACAGCGAGGGACATTGGGTGAAATGGGTGGAGTTGCCTCAAGTGTTGATGTGATGCTTGCCTAATTATGCTATTCTTTGTGCTTTCTTCATTGCATTGATATGAACTACAGTATCAGCTAATATCAATGCAATGAAAATTGTAATGCTACTTGTAAAAAAAAATGGTGATGAGTTTTGCTTGGTGTTGCAAGGGATTTGTTGTGTTTCTGACGTGATCAAACTCTTTGTCTATAAAGGATAGAAAGGAATCCGGTAAAGTGTTAGAATTAGAGATTAAAAGTCACCACTAAAGGTACCACCATCACCGGTATCTCCACCAAAATCACCACCAAAGTCACCACCAAAATTACCACCACCGGTGTCACCAGCAAAATCGTACGATTGATAATTG
>JNBS01001783.1:0-41056 GCA_002081575.1 Thraustotheca clavata | reverse complement strand
CTGGTAGTTGCAATTTTTCAAAGCCAGAATGTAAGCAATACCAAAAGTAATGAAGAAATGAGGTACAGAATCCAAAGCATCATAAGCTGCCATGATATCGCAGCTGAAATCATTTTGGATATTAAAATTATGACCAAATGCAGCCAAATCAATGATATCAAACGATAACAAAGTCATTACTACAATTCATACAATAAATTTCAAATTTTTGAATAATAAACTTACTCCGATTTACATTCACAACCACTCTATTAGTGGACGCTCCACAATTGAAGTTGCAGCAAACCCATTGATTCCATCGCAAATACGTGGAATTGCGTTGTTAAATCCTATGGGACTTCGAGATATTCGAGGGCAAAACCTACGATACTTTGCAACCTTTATGAGGTTTAGCCTGTCTGATCTATAATTGATTTTATAATAAAACCATTTTGTTAAAACCACTCCTTGTATTTTAGTTTTCTTTAGTTTGTATAAAGAATTCTAATTCATATCATTCATTCATTAAAAAAAAACACTCCTTGCCAGCCTTGTAGGAACCCCTAGTTTGTATAAGGATATTAATACAATCATATCATATCAAAAAGATTTTAGCATATCTCTAGTTAGTATTGAGATGTCTACTTATTGGATAGATGCTGCATTTGAAAAATAACATGTAGGCTTTACAAACATGCTGATATAATTGTAAGAACGATTGAGACTATCGCGAATATTTGATTTGCTGCAGATATTTGTGAGTCTCTTCCAGTGAAATCCTTTTTATAAATCCAAATCGCATCCTCTTGTACTGTGCCACGCTCCCAGAGCTTTGTGGGGACTTTAAATGCTAAGTTGACTTCGCCTTTGCTACTCCAACTCGTAATGTTGTTTCCTGAGTCTATCCCTTTAGAGCAAACTTCAATACCGCTGGATGGGTTTAGTGCAGCAAATCCATTCTGAGAGAAAGCCATCTTGAAAGTATCATTATCAAGGGCACCAAAATTACACTTCAATCCAACATAATCAAAACAACCATAAGTTGGTCGAAACACAATATCAGTAGGATCAGAAGCATTGACATTCTCATCAACTGTAGTTAAATTATTTGGAGCCACAGTAATTGCTAATGAACGCGTCGGCTCTTTTTCAAAATTGTATTCAAAAGTTGCTCGAATTCCTGTTGTACCAACGAGAGATGTGTCGCACGAGTGCTGGAATGAATATGAAAAGAAGAGTGTGGAAATATATTCAATTGTGCTCTTTGACACATTGACACTGTTTTGTGCGTTGTCAAGACTGTGCTCCGTCACAAACACTGTTGAATTAACATCAAGCAGCGGGAAAGTAATATGTTTAGTATTTTTTGCAGTCAACCATAGACCTTGCGGTATATCCATACGTACAGCTATCACAGAATACATAGATTGGTATGTAGTACTGAATTCCGTCAGGTTTGCCGCCATCAGAAGTGCAGCCAAAGGGCTCAGAGCCATAGTAAAATGAAAGTGACAGCGAATAGATCATGTCTAGAAGTATTGCATGGCTATAAACCAAAAAGTATAACACTTTAGATCATTTGGACATCTATCCACAAATTGGCGTAGAAAGAGTTGTATTGTATATGATTGAGGTTATCGTTGTACAAAGTTCTTGTTAAAATGCTTTCATTTATAGAATAATTTTCATGCAATCATATCACCTCTGCTTAAGTGTTGGGTTGTATTCTAATTTTTATCTCTCATAGTATTTCACTGCAAGTGATGTTAGTGATGTTGGAGCACTTGGGCGATTTCGTGAGCTACATCATTTCATAACATGAACATTTTTATGTGTGTCGTATTGAGAAATGAATGCATTGGTTAGTGAAGAATTAACAAATGGAGTAGTTTTCCACCCCCTATTTTGTTAATCCGAAGTTTTTCTTGTTATTTCACTTTACAAGGTTAAATTTATACGAGGTGGGAGCACAAGATCCAAGTCCAGCAAACTGTTTTATTGTCGAAATGTGGTTTGAAAGTTCTACATTCCTAAGACCTCAAAAAGAAAACTTCAGATTAACAAAAGTGGGTGGAACACTAACTGTACTCCATTTGTTAATGTTAATAAAACCTTTTTTGTTAATTCCAAATGAGGATTTTCGCCAAAGATCATTTAAAGTAAAATAGGTAAAATTTAGGCTTCACAATGGATTGCAAGGTTTGCGTACTCTGTGGTTTTCATGGATGCAGTTCGAAGTCTCTTTACTGTAGAGTCATAAACAAAATTCCATTTAGACTTAGAAATAATAGTATTCCCAAATAATCGCGCTTTTTATTAACTTGAATAAACGGCAAGCCATACAATTTAATGGGATGAAAAGCTTTGTTTAAGAAAATTTTAAAAGATTTCTTAACTTAAATTTGAAGGCCAGAAAAATCACCAAATAATTTAAATTGTTTAATAACCCATGGAATTGATGATAGTTGTTTAAGAAATATGGAAGTATCATCGACATGAGCATTGCATATTATGTGATCATCACTAAATTTCATTACATGTATATTGGAATTACTATGTAATATTGATAACAAAGGTTCCATAGCAATGATGAAAAGTAGGAGCCAAAGGACACCTTGATGAACCCCACAAGACTGATCAATCCAATTTGAAAGTTTCCCATTGACTTCAAATTGAAAATTTGAACTTTTCATCATGTTACCTATTAATGAAAGAAAGTCCTGGGGTAACCCATTGCTTTTAATGTTGCAATAATTGAGCTTCTTTCGATAGAGTCATAAGGACACATAATTTTCATAACATGGACATTTTTATGTCATATTTGCATCATGTACAATTTCTGGTGAGATGTTCAAGATTCTGTTTGAACATCATTATTACAAAGATTCCCCATGACATTGAGTTGATTTTGCACTTGTATGAACGAGTTCATCACCATTCGTTGAATGCTTACCACCACTTTGACAACTCTTTTTGCCATGTTGTTCACTCTTATGGATATTCGAGTTACGTGGGGGGTTGTTGGATCGATTTCCACCAGAGGGATTACCTGTTGTACTTGGCCAGCCCCAACATGTCCTTGTCCACGACCACTACCTTTTGGCATTTATAAGCAAAAACAAGACTATATTATTGTTTTAAAAGCAGTATAACCCCGTTGGAGTTCTAACAGCATTATCTAAGAAAAAGTAACTTAGTCTCTTGAGTAACAATACAGTATTTTTTGATCAACCATAGGTTCCTACGAGTATCATTTAAGTATTTTGTTGTAAACTCTAATTTTTGAGGTAAGCTAAATTGAGTAAACAATTTGTACATTTGAATGTGGTCTGAAGAATTCGATTGCAGACATTGTCCAAGCAATGCAAAGTAATGTTGCGTGATGACTACAAAGCAATCCCATATGGTAGTCATCAGAGTGTAGATAAATCAGCTTCATTTCTTAACTTCATGAAAATAACACAAAAGTCTCTTTCATTTGCAAACAAACAATTATTGCATTATACACAGTGGGGACCTCCAACTGCAGCCAGCACTGTTGTTCTCCTTCATGGTGCGCCAGGGTCTCACTTGGATTTTGAAGATTTGGCACCTTTACTTGTGAGTCCAACCCAAAATGTAATCGCTTTTGATTTACCTGGTAATGGGCGCACAAGTGCTGATCTCGTTGGTGGTTTATCTCATGTGAGCACGAAATCTGTGAACGACACTGTTATTAATGCTCTACCTCAGTTGTCCATGAATAATTTTGTCCTTGTTGGCCACTCTGTTGGTGGACGCACCACAATTGAAGTTGCAGCAAACCCTTTGATTCCATCGCAAATACGTGGAATTGCGTTGTTAAATCCTATGGGACTTCGAGATATTCGAGGGCAAAACCTACGGCACCAGAACTTTATTGCAATCTTTATGAGGTTTTTCACAAGAAATGGTACAATACCAAGCTTTTTGAATCTGTACACTCGCCAGGTATATGTTAAACAACTTGGATTTTCCGATACTATTCCAACAATTGATTTCCTCGGTGCATTTTATCGTATGACCAGTGCCAATTTGAAGCGAATAAAACAAGCTGCACAAATGCTTCGAAACAAGCAAGTACCAGTGTTTCTTGGTGTTGCCAAGACAGATCGCTTTGTCGATCATAAAATTGGACTTGAGTTAGGTTCAGTCTTAAATGCTCAGACAGTCAAAGTATACGAACGAGGTGGTCATAATATCCCAAAGTCACAAGCAGAAGCTGTAGCTAAAGATTTGAAGTTGTGGATTGAACAAGTTGTAGGAAAGTAATCAAATGTAATACAACAATATTAGTAGTTTGTTTATGGCTTAAATTCAATAACAAGACTTCAATATTTTCTTAAAGTTGCATTTAAAAATACTGTTGGAGTAAACGTGTTTGGTAGTGTGTAAAATTGTTTACAATAGAGAAAACTTCCTTTATGATGACTATTATAGTCAACAGCATTTATTGCATTGTGCACCATAGATCACTATTAAATTTTCTTAATATGCAATCCGTCCACAAAACAATTGAAATGACCGAATATAATGTACTTCATTATTATCAATAGGGCTTAGACGACGCACCATTAACTATCGTCATGCTTCATGGTTGTCCTGGTTCCCACTTGGATTATCAGTATTTGGCACCTTTGGTTGTAAATGAAGATTCTAAAGTTGTCTCCTTTGACTTGCCTGGAAATGGTACAACCAGTGCTAAAGTAGTTGGCGGTTTACCCAAATTGACTGCAGAATCAATTGTCAAAGTTGTCATTTCTGCATTAAGACAACTATCATTTAAAAAGTTTATTCTACTCGGTCACTCTTTGGGTGGTCACACCACTTTACAAGTTGCAGCTGAATCTTCTTTAGCACCAAATTTACTTGGTATTTCCTTGTTAAATCCAATGGGCCTTCGCCCACCTCGTTGGCAATATCCAATGATTCAATGCACATTTGCTTCACTCATGCGATATTACACCACCAACGATGATGATTCAAATGTTTTAACTCGTTGGAACAGATCATTTTACGTGAATAATCTTCGCTTTCCAAGTACAATTCCAGAATCACATTTTACTGCAGCTTGCTTTCGCATCACATCTACTAATTACCATCAAATTGCCATTGATGTCGAAATATTACGTCAACGTAAAGTACCAGTATTCATGGCATTGTCTTCAAATGATCGTGTTGTTGAGCCTGACATTGGCCATGAACTTGCTGCAGCTCTCAACGCTGACACAATTAAAGTTTGGGATAAAGGTGGTCACAATATACCTAAAAGCCAAGCTGCCAACATTGCTCAAGAACTACAAATTTGGTACCAAGCTTTGTAATTTCTCGAGCTAATAAGCTACTAATCCTACGCATTGTCTTTGAAAATCATATTTTTATTTTAAACTTTCAATTCCTATTGCAATGCACATAGCAAAATAGAACCCAGATATTTTTTAGATGGTACAAATATATCTACAGTAGATATAAACTAGCAATAATTCTTCTCTACAAGTCTAATCAACTACATGCACAAATAAAAGAAATGAGTAAAATAGCTGTATGATTAGAGCATTTCGTACTCTATTATAATTTCGTTGCTTTGTTAATGCACAGAACAAAGCAGACGTACAGAAACTGGTGGCATGGCCTTCACAGCCTCAAAATTAGCCATCGCCACTGCTACTACACCTACTTTACATGCTTCTCAACACTGTACTACTATCTGATTTCTCTAATCTTGCATGTACATTGCATAAAGAAGCTTTCGTTCATCATCAGTTCTTTCCTTCTCGTAATTACGGAATGATGGTGACTATTTTATCTTAAAGTTTGTATACATGGATCAAGCGTATATAATTGCACAAGAGAAAAAACGAGCAGTTGAGAGATGGCAACGCTCGTGAGGAAAAAGACAAAGAGTAAACGCGTGGATGCTCATCCTCTCGTAGCTACAGGAGCTCCACATCGTGGCAATGGTTCGTCCAACACGACAGTAGCTGAAGCTCCGATTAAAATCCATTTATCCTCGGAAGAGCTTTTGCTCATGGACAATTTTAACGATGGTTCGAGCCCAAGTGCTCCAGATTTTGACCCACAAGTGGATAGTTGGGAAGCAATTATGCTTGGTAGTCCAATGCCACCTCAAAGCATCACTTTGCCTCCATTGCCAACTATGGAAGAGCTCGAATTACCTCCATCAGCCCCAACAGAAGTACTTTGCAATGGCGAAAGTCCTCCACAACATAATGTATCGTATTTGCCAGCAGCAACACAGCCTATGGCTCCGATAGCTTTACCTGCAGTGGCTGAACCTGTGCCTATTGAAAAGAAATATGTCATTCCTGAAAATGCGACGATTGCTACAGTGCATGATTTGCTTGTAGCTGCCCAGCCAAAGGTAATTGCTCCAATTTATCCTGCAATGGACATGGTTAAACCAATTGTATTTACTCCAAAAGCTAAAACTATTCATATTAAAGCCATTGAGGCCCCACCACCACTGGCACCTTTGTTAGAGGTTCCACATGTACATTTACGAAGGCATGAACACTTTGAAGATAACATTCGACTGAGAGATGAATACATTAATGCCTATGAAGAACGGATGGAGGTGTTAGAGAAATCTCCATCCGATTTTTATCGACTTGTCGAAGCGTATTTATACTGTGAACATCAGCTACGCCAGGCTACAACAGCTATCGCAAATTTACAAACAGAAATGACCGAAAAGTATAATGCTGGTATGTATTCTATATAGTTTTAGATTGTAACATGTATGAAAGTGTGGTCGGTTAAATTTGAATCAACTACAGCCTCAGCAATGTGTGGTGATCTCAAGACTTTGACAGATTCGGTGGAATATACTACAGCTAGCATGAATCTTGATTTAAGAGATGCTTTGGTGCAACAATGGCAGGCTCTTCGTCAACTTCGTACAGCCGAAGGTGCTGTGTACACGTTTGACCGAGCTCTTATTTACTTACGCATTGAGCAATGGATTGATAATTTTTTGCTGAAAGAAGACATAGATATTAGCTCTATCCAAGCAGTCATGGATGTACTCTTTTTATTTGAAAAAGAAACCAGCAATGAAGCATCGTCAGTGCTTGGATGTGTACCTACTGCACTACGTCGAGGACAAGCTATTATTGAAAATGACGTAAAGCAACTACAGTGCCCTGCTTGTTGTCAACTTAATACGTTTGCCACAGGTCCTTGTGCAAGATGTGAAGCATTGCTTATTGCTCCAAGATCTACTGTTGCCATGTCATCGCCTGAGTGGAAATTTGCTGTACGCCAATTCCGAATTTCGGTTCAGCATTGGCTTTTGCGTTGCACTACATCCTTGCTCACATTGGACTTGCAAAAAGCTCTACCTTATCTACTATCGCACTTGATGCATTTACCTCGAATTGCTAATGAACGACAATGGGCTGTCTCATTCTTACAGCTACCACCACTGCCTTGGACAGCAAATACTCTTGATTTATTTTTGTCTCTTTGGCATCTTCTATTCCATCCGTCACAACTACCAACACAAGTTGTGGGCAGCTGTACTAACTCGCCACGTCGGCAGCGAAGTTTAAGTTTGGAGGAATGGCTATTAATTGAAACACCAACAGCAACTGATAATCAACTCTTGTCAGACGCTGATTATGTTGCTATTGTAAAACAATTGCCACTGAGTGATGCTGTAGCTTATATACTGGAATCATCAGATCAAGCCCAATGCTTTTCTCAACTGCTCTATCTCGTGAACGAATGCACTAATGTCTTTGAAAGATTTGCAGACTTTGATTTGCTTGTGGCCCAAGTTTCTCAAAGTCTCAGTGTCATTTTGAATGCAGCAGCCAAGTATCCTGGATCGCTTTTTGATCAACTATTTCAAATTGCATTATTTGGTGTAGTGCTTTCCAAAAATGCTTCTGTTTACCATAGCCTTCCATCATGGAAGTATGAAGCATTGTCATTAGCCGCGAAGTGGGATGCACTTGGAGGTCTGTTTTGCCAACCATCTTTATCCCAAGCAACCAAGAATTTTGTACATTTCCAATGTTTCCTTGGTGAAGATGCTGCTTTGCGTGAAAGACTTCACCGTCAAGTGGAACGAGGTCCCGGAGACTACCTTTTGAGTGCTATGGCTGCGTTAGCAGAAGTAACATTATGGAGCGAATTGGTTCAGACTCTTGTACAAGAAGTCTTTCAATCTTTTCTCGCAACTAAAAAGCTCGATATCCACGTTGACGTGCTGACACGAATTTGCACTGTGCATCCTGTGGCCATGTCCCAAATTTTAGCTTTGCTTCCTCAATTTGAAGATGGTATTGTGTTATTCCCCAAGCTTCCTCTACACTTGTGGCATCCAACTCCGTCAGATTTACAAGTCATTCAAGCTTGGATGTTGCAGGACAATCTGATGGATAAGCGAAGTGTTTTAGCACGATCAGTTGTGGAACAGCTTAACTGGGGATTCACACCTACAGATACTCTTTTCCTTGATGCAAATACTCATCGATTTATTGGATTATTGCTGGCTGAAGCTACCGTACACTTTTATCCTCAGAATCAACGAGGCTGGCTTTGGCCCGTGGACATGAGGCTTTGGTGTTGGACGCAGATGCAACGTTTGCATTTTTATTCCAAAGATTATATCGCTTTACTCCCTCTAATTGACCTTGAGACCGATTTATCTAAAGAAGCCATGATTCTTCGTCGTCTTACTAAAGGGTTAGGAAAAATTCATTTAGTGTTTGGCAATGCGGAGTATAATTCCAAAGCGTCTGCAGCAATGTGTATCACTTATGTTGATGCTACTGAGACCACGACTGTAAATACAACCATGCAATTGTGCCATGAAGATGAAGATGTAGAAGATAAAGATGTGGTGCCATTAGCACAGATGGAACCCATTGTACTCTATGCGCTGTGCCAGCTTACAACCCATTTATTCAGTTGCGCTGTTGATAAATTTGCCCCATTGTTGTCGCTGCTTTTAGATCACCAAAAACATTCGGCTGTACTTCATATTGTCGAGTGTATGCTGCCACGACTTTCATACCAGCGACTCGGACAAGATGATGTGGCTAAATTTATGAAGCATTATGTTGAATTCAACAAAGACCTTCGCAATGTCGTCGCTATACTTCACCGCAATCTTTACTTCTCAATGGATTCTCGTCTACCCCAAATTGTTCAATTCATCACTGACGGCAGCGTACCTTTAGAAGAAATCATCCCAATTGTTTTGAATGCCATGGAGCAAAGCTGTTGTGTTCACCCATTGTTGCTACCAGCTCTTTGCTGTGAAGTTCCCACTTCGTATATTTCAGCGGCTTTATCTTACGCAGCGTCGACATTTAAAACTTTCAAAGACACTGTGACTCGCTGGAAGAAATCAAGTCCTAAGGTTGAAGAAAAGCCTAATCATGAAGGTATTTGCAGGATTATTCGTGATCAGTTTAAAGCCCTGCAGACCACATCAATTTTGCAATACTGGTTGGTGTTAGTAGTATCGATTCCAAAGTGGCATGAACGAGCAACGTATCGAAGTGTTGTGAATACAATCTTTGAAGCTGCTTTGCAATCTCCAGGGCATTTGCAGTCTCTTGGAGAACTGGAGACTCCATTTTCTTTGTATTATGACCATCTCTGTTCGTTGCCCACGACAACATATTTCAGTTTTGTTCCACCCCTTTCATCACCATCTTCGTGGTCTCTTTTTGCATCATCAAGTTGCCCAGATTTGTCCTTTACATTTCTTGCCTTTTTGATTGAAATTCGCAAAGAAAAAGAACTGTACAAGGCTCTGGGTCACGTTGTTCTGAAAGAACGGGGCAAGCACAAGGCCAAAGCCATTGAAAGCCTTCGAGCTAAGGGACGACTGGCAAATGAGCTTTACGTTTATGGTGTCGATACATCCCATCCTCATGTGTATGGTCATAGTGATATGTTGTTTGCCTCTTGGGGCCAATTTAAATTGTTTCGACTCGCTCACGTCCTGTTGAGTTGTCCACTAGAGACTCCAATGCTTGTGCTATGGTGGCAGCTTTGGTTTGCATTGTATTTTGCATCAATTGGTACTCAATTTTTTGGGCATTATCTTTGGGAGCTCGAATCAAAAAATTTAACAAGAGCTATGCTACAAGCGAAACTGAGACTACTGAGTTCTCATTTTTCTGCACAAGTGGTAAGCCATCCTTCGCCTTATGCCAGCGAACTGGCAAGACTCTATTCTGCAATGGATGCTTGGCTGGAGAATACAGACGTTCGACTATGGATGAGCCATAAAGAAAGTCTACCGCCTCATTATTGCATTGGACACGTAACTCAGTTATTGCAACTCAGCCATGTACTGCTTCACACATCAGATACAATCGATTTACACACTGAGACTATTTGTGAGCAACTTCACGCTCAAAATTTACTATGGTTCCACCTTGTCACACCTATTGCCACATCAGTTCCTAATAGTCCTACGACCACGAAGAATTCTGTTCTTCGTCCTTTGTCTGAGACACTGGTTGCTTGGCCAAACCCAGCTCCTATCAAACGATTTAAATACCACCGATTCTCGCCTGTTCTTCCATCAGAGCCTGGGCCATTACCTTATGCATTGAATAATGGCCCTTTCATTGATCGCGCAACACAATACAGTGAACTGGCAACACAATTGCTTACGATGGAGTCGGATTTCGCAGAAAAGCTATCTGTTCTCTACATTCCCAAGCTTCGAGTTGTCAACAAAACTTTGCCTTGCTCAGGCATGACTGTCAACAATGTTCATGAAGAGTGCAAACGACCTAGTGCTATTCGCCTCGAGTACACGGAATGGGCTCTTGATTCTTCAACAGAAGATTTACTCAAGAACTTACAAGTGCAAGCTTCTCGATTGAATTTACCATCTCTTTTGACTTTGGAAACCCCAATATCTCTCATCGGTGAACGCGCTATGTATCTCCAATTGACACCAATGGACACTCAAGTTTGTTTTCAAATTCTCTTGATCGATGCAGTTGTACGATTGCTCACAGAACCCGATCCTTCTGCTTGGAAGGAGCAAGGCGTGTCTTGGTTTCATGCTTTGGTTCATCTGGACTCAAAATTAGTTCGACGCTTCCCTCCATTTCAAGAAGTACTTTGGAGATCTATCAAGGCACTTGGCGTCACTTTTATTGGTGTTGATCAAGAAGAAACCAGTGGACTTTTACGATTTATGCTGCAAGATTCTGCTCGAGTTTGTTTACTAAGCGATTGTTTCTTTCCAAACAATACCCCGACACGTTTTGTTGAGTACTTTGCCAATGTCATGTATCACACTCAAGACCTATCCGATGAAGATAGACTACAACTTCTTCGCCGATTTGATATGGCAATGTGGCTACAGCATGAACCATTAAAGTTTGACCGAGATACTCTTTTGTCGATTGTGTTGGCTGAACTGGTCCTTGGAAACAATGACTGTGATGCAAAAGGCTATGCTGAAATTCATCGTATGCATGCCAAGTTTCTCCATGTACTTTGTTCCAAGTACTTGGGTGATCATGTGGACAAAGTTGTTTGTGCATTACTTGGTATTTACGAAGTGTATTATGCTCCTGACTTACAAGCTATGCGGGTCTATTTTGAGCCAAGTTCACGTAGTAAATCAACTTCCAAACCTTTGGATGTTTCGATTTGGCAAACGCTACAGTACATTCCGTCCGATAGCTGGCAAATGCTTCCTTTAGAGACTTTACAATTACTTGTGGACAGAGTGGCTCAGTTTTTCACGACAACCCGTGCAGCAGACCATGCACAATTTCAACTCAAGCATGATTTGAATGATGTATGTGAGATGTATGTACTCATGCAATGGCAATCGTTGGGTGTGTTAAAGCCTTCTTTGGACCTCGTTGTTCTTTGGATTCGAGCTCAAGCTACTGCGGAAATGATGTGGTCTATTCTCGTCAAGTCGTTTGAATCGATGCTAAAGGTTTACGTTTTTGTACGTATATTTATTGACAATTTTCAATAGGTTTTGTATGCACCGGCAGCACCCACAGAAATAAGTAAAACCATGGGACCTTGGACATGCAATCCAAACGAAGAAATACCAGAGACTGCTAAAACAATGTGTACAGCACTTTGGTCAAGCTTTCAGGCTTTTCTTGACGTGGACACAATGGAAACTCAAATTAAGCTTGATTGCATTTGGTCATTCTATCTCAATGTGCTTCTACCCCATGCTTCAAATACATTATGCAAAGCTTATGTTTCAGTCATGACAAGAGTGCCTTGGGATCAATGGATATTGACTGAGGAATGCTTGAATGCAATGAAAGATTGCTTGCAATCGACTTCATCAGCTTCTAATGGAAATTATGCCATCAAGTTTCAATCCAAGTTGCGACCTCATGTACTCGATGTTCTACGAGATATTTTGACACGAGCCCCATGGCCAGAAGAATGGTTGGAAAATCAACCTTTACATGTCCAATCTTCTTTCTTTGTCAAGTATCATTTGCTTGTGTTCCAGTTGGTAGTACACCACAGCAATGCGGCTTTACCATTAGCATTTTTGAGTTTCCTGAAGCAGCCAAAACGTCTTGGTTCTCGGCCGATCAAATGTGCTGAAATTGAAGCTATTTCGAATGGATTCATTTCAATATTACAACACCCAACTATCCTCTGCAAGCAACCTGACGTATTTGTGGACTGCTATCAGCGCTTCGTTGCTGGGTTTCGTATTCTTTTAAATCTATGTGGTTTAGATTTATTGGAACGCACTGGTGATGAACTCAAGAAGGGTGCGATCATTTTACATTTTCTTTCTGTCATTTTAAATCCATCGAGCTTTGAATGGAAGAGTGCTCGTGACAATGTGGGACACCACAACGTGTACAGTGCTGTGGTGACTGCTATGATTGCTGCCGCAGCAGTGGTTTGGTATGATATTTTATCGATTCTACATGTCCACAGTGAGACGTACGAAGCTCTATTTAAACCAGAATTGCTACAAGCATTGTACGCAGATATATTCCGTATTGCCAACGCTGCAATCATTGATCGTGCTTTTCAACAATCAACTCCAGAAGCTTTACCATGGATGGAAGTTGGTTCCAAGCTCAAGCAAGTTTGTGAAGAGCTTGAAGTGAGTACGACTCAAGAAGTTCCACTGCTTGAGGGTCACACTGAAATTCTTTTGCCTGCAAGTCCAATTGGAAATCTTTTGGCTACAATGCTATACACATATGCTGGTGTTTCCAAGCATGAACTCTTTGCTCTAAAGGCGTCATGCACTGCTGTAGCTTCAGTTCATGTCATGAGCTTATTGTGTGAAAGAAGTTTAGAGACTTGGATCACTCAATACCCTGTTTGGTCCCGTGTTGTGGAAGGTTTAAAGATTCCAGAGCTTAGCACGGATGAATTTGTTGCAACTTGCGTCGATCACAATGCCTTTTTGACAATCGTAGCCTATTGTTTGCAACAGAATTACCAAATTACTCAAGCAACCTGGGAAGACAGACCTCAGTTAGAACTTCAGTATTGTTCTCGTTTGGTGGATTACTTGGAACGATGTAGCCACCTTGGACAATTGCCAGCAGCTTCAGAAGCTAAATTGTTATTCCTCTTTGCCAATCTATTTCGCATGGTTCTTCGTCTGGAGACTGTTGCGATTACATTTAAGCGTGATATGTTTTCTCGGGTATGTTTGTGAAACAATGATGTGATTATTTATGGTGCTATAGATGAGTCAAAGTTTATGGGCGATGGGTGAAAGTCGCCAAGTGTCAAATGGCCTTGATTCTATTCAGCGAGCAATCGGGTTTTCATTTATGAACTCATTTGCCAAGTATTTATCGTGATAATTGGTATATTTTTGATGACATTTTGACTAGGCTCAAGTTTTCTCCAAACTTCCATACTGCAGTTCTTTCGTTAAGTTTATTTGTCCGAGTCCACAGTCGTAAAAATGGTCCTCTTCGTTTGGACAATACCACACCACTGGAAGTGTCGAAAAAGTCACAGAAACTCATTAAAATTCTCGAAAACGTTGGGACCGACCACAAACAACTTGTAGCTCTTGTCGTGTCATTCTGTAGCGATTCTCGTCACAGTCTTGGCGACTATGCTGCATTCTTTGAATTACTTTTTTCTGAGTTATACCCAGGTTCACCGTGGCTATTGAAAAAAGTCATGGAATAAATAATAGTAAAATTCATTTGAATATTTATCATTCTTATGATATTTTGTCTGTCATGATGTTTATCGACTGAAAAAAATATAAATTTGAGGTGAAAAAAGAGCTTTGATGTTGCAAATGCAAAATACTTATTTTTCCTTTAGGAAGAAAGAAAATTGAATTATGCCTCAGCTAATGGGAGAGTGGATAAAGTGAAAGAATTGATTGAAAGAGGAACAAACACCAATTTGAAAGATAAGGAAACAATGATTAAATTTACTTTTTAACACCACTTTATTATGCAGCAATTCATGGCCAGGATGAAATAGTTCAATTTCTATTTCAAAATGGTGCTCAAATTGATGTTCAAGACTATGTTAATTTATCATTTTCATCTCTTTCTAATACAATGCAAAAGTGATTTAGTTACGATATAATTATAAATCAAATTAATTTGAATAAACTAAATGTATATACACTCTCTCACCAGTAAGGCTTGTTCAAAGGCGACTGGCTATTCGGAATTTGTTTATACTGATTTTATTGTTGATATTATCTGGCATCCAAACGGAATGATTTGAGTGATGATGCTATCAGATTGATGTACATTGACCCAACTGCAGCTTTATCGCTCCAGGGGTACTTCAATGATCACACAGTTCAAAATGAAAATTTGAAGACGAAGAAGAATGAACCACCTTTTTGAAGAAGAAACTCAGCAATTTCATCAAAGTCACTGTAAGCCACAATGATGTATAGTTAATCCAAAAATTAATTTTGGCGGAAAGACTGTGGCTTAAATAATTATTTGACTACCATTTTGAAAAAGAAATTTGAGTGCATTCTCATGATTTTCTGCTATTGCAATGTAAAACATTAAATCATTGCTTTCATTGATATCAAGGGTATCAATCTTTTACTTTATCTTCATTTCTGATTGATTATCCTAAGGAAGGACTCTTAAGGACGCACAACAAGAAAACAAAATAGGTACCGTTAAGTTAATTCAGAAATATGCTCTCTCCGAGCTAGCGTAGGAACTTTTCTTCATCATCATTGTTGGTATATTGATGAAAATACCAGATAATATTCAAATCCCCGTTTATATAATATTTAGATATTATAACTACGGACTTTTTTGCTGCAATTATCACATAAAAATTGAACAATGTCAAAGTGACCATTCTCGGCTGCCCATTCGATAGCTAAACTTGTACCTACCGCAGTACGAGTTCAATGAAGAATTTTGACAATTTCAAAATGTCCATTCTTGGCTGCCAAAGGCATTGCACACTCTGTAAAATAATCACTGCGTTGTTCATGAAAAAACTTAACAACATTAAAGTATCCAAGTTCTGCAGCTATATCCATTGCTTCAGTATCCATACATTTTTCGCCATTTTCATGTAAATATTTGGCATTATCCAAATGACCATGGGACACTGCTTCTTCGAATGGATATCTATATGCTTTGTTTCTCTCATATAGAAACTTGACTACTTCAAAATGTCCACGTGCAGAAGCCAAATCCATTGCCAATTCGGTACATCCTTCAGAACTGTTCTCATCAAGATATTTAATTATGTCCAAGTGACCAAGCCAAGCTGCACCGTCCATGGCAAATGTAGTACAATCTTTATTGCCATTTTCATGGAGATACTTGATCATATCAAGATGATTATGAATAGCAGCATGATCCACGATGCATGGGTAAACTTCAGAATTATCAAAATAAAGCAACAATCTACTATTGTTATCCTCCATGTACCAAAATAAGCTCTCTTTAGCTCGATAAGCACAATTAATATAGTTCAAATCTTTGATGTCGATACCGTGCTCAGCCACAAGATATTTTAGTAAACGAATATGACCACCAACAACTCCTGCTTGGGCCAATGCTACAGGAGTTTGCAATTCTTCATAAAGTTCATCAATCCAAACATTTTCCATAGGAGCAGCCAAAAGATATGAAATTTGTACTGGGTGAGAGGAGTCTGCATCATCAATATCGTCATACCAATTTACTCGAATGTATTCACTAAATGCTGAACCATCATCAATTTCATCGTAATAGTCTTCTCGAGTGTATTCGATTTTTGGTAAACCAAAGTATTCCTTGCATCGTTGATACATTTGTCTTGTTCGAATACAACTAAATGTTTGTGGGAGCAGTACAGCTTTGGCAACATGTCAAAATCACCATTCCACTCAAATTGGAATGCTTCAGCCCAAATTTTACGAATGGTGTGTGTCTCTATCAGGATCAACAAGCTCCCCATAGACATACTTGGAGAGTGTGCCAGCCATATCGAGGATTGTTGGAAGTAGATCAATGATCATTTTGAATATAGTTAGCTAGATAAAATAATATGCAGTTGCATTATCAATCACACCGTTGAAAGTGAAAATTTGAAGAAAAAAAGCAACTAACATTTAGCTTATTTGACATGGAAAGGTGGCATGGCTTTCTAATCAAGATCCTATCTTAACTCGACTCGATAAAGTCAACTTGACGAATCGTTTACATTAATGGAGCCGTCATGCAGCGAACTAGACGCGTTTTTACAAGGTAAAGATGTTAAAGCTTTAAAATTGGTTCATGCGATATTTGTTGTCCCGAACGACCCAAAAGCTGATGTAATATCCTCTGGTGAAATGCTAAAAGAAGTGTACGAACAACCTATACAAGCAAAGCGAAAGCGATATGAATATTCCGAACTGAAACAAATTCAAGGCAGAGACCTTTTACAAGAATTTAACCTTAAAGTGGAGGCTTTGAACAAAGTTACATTTCTTACTGATACGAACAAAGTGGTTGAACCATTCCAATGGGTAACAAATTTCGATTTAAGTGGCGAAGAAATCATAATTGTGGAGAGTAAAAAATGCATAGGAAATAAACTCAAACGTGTGCTTGACGATGAAAAACTTTCTGAGTTGGCTGTAGAAAAATATCAAAATATCCTCAGTGTTGGAGCGCCTGGTCATGATATTGAGCTTGTTGGGCATGCAGATTTACTAATTCTTAGTAAACAAGTTTTGGCTCATTGACGAAGTTACCAAATGTAAAGATGCTGATTGAAGTCAAGCAAGTTGTCAATGAAAGCTGTGTATATCAGACATTGTTGGATCTTATTGCACTTGATTTACTTTGCAATGTGCATGTGATGGCGCTGCTCACTAATTTAAATGGACATTGGCAATTTTTTAGGATGTCGGAGAAGCATGAAAATAGCAGCAATATACACTACGTAATAGTTGCCGACCCTAGTGAAGCATTTCAAGGGGTTAAAACACTCTTAACAAAACCCCATGTGGCTGAAGAAATTAGTCTACCATTCCTAAATGTGCAGTCAAAAGACGCAAGCTAATGCCCATATTGCCCATTAGGGAAACTAATGGGATTAGTGAGAGTATTGAACAGTACTACGATATTAAAAGTGTGTCAGGCCCAGACATTGAAATGGCTCGTGCAGTAGCTCAACGCATCGTTCGAACAATTCCTGCATTCAATATGTACAACTTGATGCGAATTTTCAGAAAAGTTATATTTTTATGTAATTTCACCAAAACAGAAAATTTTCAGTATGGTTTACTTATATGCTTGTCATTCCTGCAATTAACTAATTTACCCAAGAGAGAAATACCACTCAAGAACAATACATGGAAGTTATATTCGAGCCATTTATCATACTATGAGAGAATCTTCATCCACAACTACAACTTCTTCATCACCATCAATACTTGCATTTTCAATTTGATTTTCAGATTGAACATGTGAGCTTGGAAACCATCCTTGTTGTTTTGTTGTGAGATTATATCCTTCCCACCAAACACTCGAATTTTGATCATAACCAAGAACATAGATAAAGTCACCTGGTTGTAAAGTTAATTCTTCATTGTGGCTTCTTTCATAAGCCCAAGCTGCATGGACACAAGGAAGCCATTCCACACAATTCACAGGACACCACCCAGTAATTCCAAAGTTTATACTTTGTACTCGCAGCCACTGTTCATCAACCATTTCGAATACTTGAACAAGTTCATTTACACCAAGTTGATATGTATTTGATTCATCATAGTATTCATTCACCATTCTAGCCATGCCAATAGTCGAATCACTTTCAGTTTGCTTGTTTAACCACTCCACGTATGTACAAGGAAACCAGCCATTCACATTTGGATCATTGGTGTTGCAACCATGCCACCATCCATTCGGGTCCATTTCATACACAATCAATACATCATGTTCACGTAGAGCTAATTCACCAGGTTCACTTGTTACATAGTCGGCTAGAGCACGTACATAGGTTGTAGTGATATTATTGTTTGGTATTTCTTCATGGAAGAGTTCGTTCTGCGAGGAGAAATGAAGTGGTGTTGTCATTGTATAAACAGAATCGGTAATATTACTTCCTTCAATGGTGTCACTAGGAAGAAATTCATTGACAACTTCAGACAGTGAACTTTTAGCCTTGTGGAGCCACCAAATCGAAATCTCATAGACAACCTCAGATACAAAAGGCAACCATTCCCAGGAACAATTTGAACGATAAAACCAATGTCCACCGTCTCCAAGTACGTAATAAGCATATTCGTAGCTGTTGTTTATGTAGTCAAAGTAGAGAAACCAATTTCCATAGTCTTCTTCATGCGGTGGTGGTGGCTGTGGTGGAGTTGGCTTTTCTTTAGTAAACCATCCATAATGACTTGATGACCTTGGAAGTTTGTGAAAGAATGGACAATGTAGTAAATCTGCTGCAGTCGGACGAAGTGTTGGGTCTTTGATAAAACAAGATGAAAGAAAATCACACGCTACTGTAGATAAATGTTCTGGAAACGTAGGAATTGTTGTAGCTGATGCAATGTGAAACATTGCAGTCAATGGATTTGAAAAGTTCTTCCAAGGTGGTTCTCCAGTTGCCATTTCAATGACACAACACCCTACACTCCAAATGTCTGATTTTTTCCATGCATCTTGTCCAAATTCAGCTCGAATGATCTCGGGAGACATCCAAAATGGTGTACCAATTCCTTCTCGAACAGAACTAGCTACATCTTTAGTGAAAGAATGTACTTAAAACTACCTGATTGTAGCAAAAAATTCATTTTCATCTTCTTTGGTGCATGAAATACTTGTTTTTTTTGCAGTCCCAAAATCAGCGATTTTAAGACATCCACTATCGGACAATAGTAAATTTGCACATTTGATATCACGATGTGCAATGCCAATTGTATGCAGGTAATTTAAACCACGTAGTAATTGTGCTATGTATACACAAATGATTGATTCATCAAGTGGTCCGATTGTTTTGAGCAGACTAGAGGAATCAATGAGTTTGCAAAAAGTGTATTAACAATCTACCTACTAATCGATCCAATGGGTAGGTACTCCATAAAGATGTAGTAGATATTATTTTGCTGCTCTAGATACAAGTTTATATTATACCATAGCCAAAAAGATATTGTACTTACGTGCTCCAAGGTATTGCATGATATGAGGATGACATAGTGAGAGTCCAATATTTAGTTCATGTTCAATTTTTGAAAGTGGAAGTTCTTGTTGTGTAGAACACGTAGTATCACTATTTTCTATACTGCTATCTTGAATTTTAAGTTGCTTTACTGCTATCATTTCACCGCTACAATATTGTGTAAAACTCATCATTCATCATATCTTACGTAGTCAATACAATTGCAGAAAACACAGTACCAAAACGACCATGTCCAAGCAATTTACCTCGTTGCCAAATTAGACTATTAGAGAACTTTGGCTCATTAGACGTTGTTCCCATCACCAGTTCCGGTATGACTACTGAAACATTAAAGAATATTAAGACAAAATCATACGAAAATTAGTTGATTTTCGACTGATCATAGCTAAAAAACTACACTCGAGTGACTACTGCTACTTGTTGTTCCGTCCACACTTGAATTGTGTTTTCTGCTTTATCTTGTTTAACAAGAATATAATCCGTGTCATACGTCGAAATTGCAAAGACAGGAATACCAGCAACAGCTAATGGTTGAGTTAATGCAGATAAAATGCCAGTCAATGCAAAATCCAATGGTCCTTCAACCTTAAAACACGTCCAGCCATTTTCAGTCACACTTGGTTCTTTTGGTAATACAATTGATGCAGGAAGCACAAGTGAAATTTCATCTTTGGTCACAGACAAGGAAGCCAAAGGCTCATGAACAAGGTACGAAGATAAAGAAGCAATCAATGCACTGTCTCTCACTGCATCAGAGCGATTAAATCGATGCACAGAGAGCTCAGTGGTTGAGAAATACGTAATAGGAAGACGAAGCATAATTGGAAAATGACAAAATCAAAAATGACACAAAAAGTCTGTGACATATCATTTGGTTGATTACACCCTGAGACTATTATTAGCATACAAATTTTAAGTTTAAAGGAGTGCTGGTCATTGTAGTAATGTGTAAATTCCATGGTTATCAAACAACTTGATAAAAATTTCATAAAATAGCAGAAGATAGAATCGATTATGTAAAGTGCTAGACTTTACTATAGCAATACTGTAGTAATCTCTCTGATATTGTGACTATTTCTGCAAGCTTTTTAAAGTTGAGTTTGTTCATGATCTGGAATTTTTACTTCAGGAGTATCGGTGGTAGCAGAGAGATTATTAGCAGTGGCAGCCCATGGAGCTCTGCCCATAGTATCCCAACTGGCATTAGCAGCACGAACTTGAGCTGTACTAACGGGTGTATACGATGAATCTCCAGACTGGGAAGGTACCCATGAACAAGGGATTAGTGTTCCAAAGAGCATGTGCTGAATGACAGGTAATTTCTTCATAACTTCGCCTTCATAAAGCTTGAGCATACCAGAATTGATCTTTTCCCATGAATGCACACCACTGATATCATTGAGCATTGGAGAAGTTTCAGCAAAGGTAGAAGCCGATTTAACATCACGTACAAATTTTACAGCATCCAAATAGAGATAGTCTTTGCTATAAGCTGCAAGAATATTGTCATCATGTACACAAGATGGTACAAGTTCACTTTGCCCTACACGAATCCAATTATAACCACAGATTTAATACTAATAAATACCGATAAGTTGGGAAGATCCAAAATAAAATGGTAAACACTGATAATCATCAAGGCCCCAGACTCCATGAGATCCTGCAGGCTCAAGCATATATGTCTTTTGCAAACGTCTCATAAGGGTTAAATAAGTATGAAACACTTTAAGAACCACAGCAGTAAAATCTGATTGCGCAATAAATCCAACTTTATGCAATGCACCTACAGCCAATTTATCCCCACTTTAATATCAAAAACAACTTACAAATCCACAAAATGAAATTAGATTCATGCCCCGTGCCATAATCAATACGAGTACGATTTCCAAAGCTATCAATCAAATATGGACTCAATTCCAATGAAGCTTCTTGTAATTCCATAGGTTTCAAAAGATTTGCATGAAGAGTAGGTGCTTCCTATCATCTCTTTACATTTTCATTTGAAAGCAATATCCTTACTTGAGCTAAACGATCATACCAATCTCGAAATGCTTTGTTACCAAATCGCATAGGTTGAGCAATTGGTGGAATTTCATCAATCCACGTATTCAATAAGCCAAGAAGATCACAAATAGCTTGAATATTCTACTTTTTACTCAATATTTTCTCATTTCATTGTAGTTTTTACCTCGGATACTGGAAATTCGTCAGTGAGCTTAATTCCTTTCACACTTTCGTTTAAATGCTTGATAAAAACGAGATGACGCTTATAAGCCTACATAGATACTCAATAGTTTGTTTAAAGTAGTTAAAATTTACGTCCGAAGTAATAAACTTTCGCATATCTGCCTCCGAAAAGATGGCGCGTTCTGGGATCTTGTACGTTGTCGCCATTACAAAGAAAATTTAAAAATGAAGAAATAGTGTATACACTTTACTCAAATAGTGTAAGTATTAATTACGGTCATTAAAATACTTCAATAGTGTTACAAATACATTTGATTTGAAATAGTGTGTTACATATGAATAGTGTGATTAAATATACTCTTTTGCAATCTTGATTACTATTTGCTTTAAGTTTCATTGATTAAGTCAAAAATCATTTCTAATCCGATATAACATCCAATATCGGAATATTGTCAAGCAGAGAGGGTGGAATCTTTCTGTGCCTCAATATTGTACTTGCGGTATTTAATTAAACACGATATTAAGTCTATTTCTATGTTAGCCTTTAAAAGCCTACATTCTCGAACCTTTACCTTGGCAAATCTGATCTCCACCAGCAATAGAAGCTAAAAGCAATGCAACTTGCGACATCGAACTTGGCTATTACATTCAACTTTATACTACTCCGCCATATTTATATTTTAAAATGTTCTATCCTATATTGCTGTCCATTTATATTTTATCCCGTATGTGGATTGAGTTTATATACACTATGTGGCACTTGTTCGTCAATTCCGTCAAATCCCCAATATTGCTTCATGTTAAATTATTGTGGGTGATGCAACGAGTATATTTGACTCAATCCTAAAGTTTGTTTTGGCCTCATTCTTGATATATGGCTTAGCTCGGATATCGTTATACTCCAAATTCTCTCTGTCAATGAGTATTTCAATCTGCAAGCATTTTGGCTGGGCTGCCTGTACCTCTCTCAAACAGTAACTGTACCATTGTTGCTGGGTTTGACATGACTTTAGGTTTGGTTTTGCTATACTCTCCTATCAGCAACTTCACTATTGTTAAAACGGTGGCAACTTGAACACAAATTTACATCCGTCGATCCAACGCTTGTATGTATAGCAGCTACAATTGTCGCTGGTCCATTTACGTATGAGCAAGCATATAGTGTGTTCTCAATCAGGTTCTCATGGCTTTTTAATGTCATGGCCAATTCAGATTACAAAAATGATGCTACATTAGGGATTTTAGTCTACACCACACTTATTGGGATTCTTCCTCTTATCTATGGATTTTGCCATCAATTCTGCCCCAAGAAAAAATATAAAGGTTTCCTACTATGTACATTGCAACTAACTTAGTCATTTCATCACTTAAGCGATACCAAACATTTCGAGACAATGACATTACAAGCCGTCTACTTCTTGGCATTGAATCATTTTTCTTGGGTCTGAAAAGCCCTACAAGAGGATCAATCATGATGTTACGCAACTTATATCCTTCGTTTAAACGATCACCTTGTATAAGTCAACGTGGAGCAGATTGCTACATAATAACTTACGATAAAAACCATGTTATGGTTGATGTGATTCGTTTGGCTCTTTTGGATTGTATTGACTTGACAAGTATGTCACCAAGGGTTGATGTAGAATTGCGTCCAGGTAAGACGCCTTTTTGGAAAGTAAAGATAAAGACCATTGACGGTAAAAAGACTAAATGCATTTTTGAAGCCCCAATCGATACTTTTTGCCGCTGGATCGAATAATGCAACAATTAAGTCTTTAGTAGGTCTTAAGAATTCATTATACAATATTGCATTATGGTAGTACTTTGAAGTTTCGAAGGAATCCCTGGGATCATTCTACGGTGTCGATTGTTATGGAAATACTGTAATGCCTTTATAGAGTAATTGCAACTAATTTAAACCATTGAATAAGTAGTTTTTTCTTCTGACATTAACTTTTAACTTGATTGACATTACCAATACAGCAACACAACAAAATTCCAACTATTTTTTGTATATGTTTGAATTCAATTATGACTATAAAAAATGAACAAATCCATGGCAAGTTGTTAGCGCCATGAATTAATTGAATTTTATCCTTATCCAAACTCAATTGACCCAATGCTATATCTTTATTAGTAGTGCTTGGAATCAAATATCGATCATCGACACATGATAGTAAACTCAAACGAACACTTGTTCTTTGTTTGCAAGTGCCAAAAAGTACATAACAATCCGCTCCACGTTGACTCATTCCAAGGTTTCTCTTATATTTCCGATCACGAACAAAGAGTTCATACAAACTTCCACCAAGTACAATGGCTGCAGATTCCGAAAAAGTCATACCATTAAAGCAGTTTTACTAGTCGATGTTTAATATCATTCATCATAAAGGATGCAGGTAAAGGAGATTTTATCCTTGGTACTATACGATTTCTACAATGCAATGGTAATTAAGGAAAAAATCCAAAAATTAAAGGTAAAGCTCCAATGGTTAAGGTGTACAATGTTGCTGCAAGTGCAACATCATTTGAATTCTCATTTTTTGAAAATATATGAGATAGGAAATAATAAATATCAATAAAGATTGTGGAATGACATTGTATACTTGTAATTGGACCAGCTATATATTCATCACAGTCATTGCTGTTAATTTTGGATCGGCTTCCACAAAGCTATTTTATTTACGATACTTCTTTAGCAAATATGATATTACAATTAGGGAACCATAAGCAAACCATAATGTCCTGACAAATAAAAACAAGCTATTACAAAGGCGCTAATGTTTTCTGTTTGATACACTCGAACGATAGCACGGTGAACATATTCAATACTTACCCACACATCGATAATAAATATTATGGAAACCATTGGGTTGAGAAGTTTAATACTTGTTGGATCACCCACAACGATCTCAATACCATCAGTAAGTTTAGCATCTCCAATTCCAAATCTTCGTAGATTTTGTGCTAAATGACAATAGTGCTTAAGGTAAAAACCTTGGGGAAGAATTTACACTATATTGATTTTGTAATTAAATAATGTTGATAAATACTAAATGTTTGGTTAAATAGTGTGAATAGGGTCATTATAAGTGAGAACATGATTAGCATCACTTGGAAGAGAACCACGAGCGCTTTGAAGCGATTCCAGCGTGGATTATCAACGAAAACAAGCTATTACGATAGTCAATCGGGCCAACATGTTGAATACACGAATGCCATTCAAATTCATGCGCTTGGAGACGAAAATTCGCCAACAATTGAAGGTTTAGCTTCGTTAACAATTCCAAGTGCAATAAAAATGCATGAATTGCTGCCAAAGAACATACTTGTATCCTCTGAAGATACTTCTCATGGCTTTAACATTGCTTTGGATGTTTCTTGTACAGCAGATCGTGCTACTTGGGATGCTATCATTGCAAAAAGTGCCAAAGCTGTCGAACTCAAGAAACAAGTGAAAATTACTTTGCTTGATGCTCTTGATGCAAGCCCGTATGATGTTCAATTGCTTGGATCATTGCTAGCTGATGCTGGTGTGAATATCTTGACTTTATCTACTGGGATAAGCACAGATACTGATGCTTTGGAAGAAGTGTATGAAGCTTTAACATGGAGTGATGTTGTAGGATTACCAATGAAGCAACGCGTGGGCCTTCGTACAGCACCTGAAGAAGCTCAAGAACTGCTTGAATTTGCAGCTACAACTTTAGAAATCAAGCATTATGATGTGTGTTTCAAAGGCAATTTAGCTCCAACTCCAGCTGAATTGACCAAACTCTTTTCATTGTGGAATGTCCAGCATTCAATCAAATTTTAAATGGTTGCTTATATTATGCTTTTAATACGATGGTTTAAGCATTGACAAACTTGGCTTCATGGTCTACATTTGTCGGGTGCATGGGAGTATTCAATCGCATGCTTGGGCGTAAATTCATCGTTGTGGATGGTTCCATCAATCCCTCTATTTCAGCAATGGCCGAACGTGTACTGGCTGTTTCTCCAAGTTCTTCTTCTTTGCTTTCATCATCTTCTCGGCTCGCTCGACGACGTCCAACAGGTGTCTCTGAGCTAGCTGCTTGATATTTAATTCTTCTTGAACGAACAATTTTAACAGCCATAAGCACCACAAGCACTGCTAAAACAGCTACAATGCTGCCTACAATTGCCTGTGAAGCTGGTTGCATGTGCTTGAGGTAATCCAAACTAAAAACAGCATCACCCGTCGTCACATTATGAGCTACATGTTCAACCGATTGTGTCGCAAAAGCATTTTTTTCTGCTGGTGTTTGGCACACAGTATCACCATGCTCGACACCGATCCAGTTGAACAATAAATTGTCTTGTTCATGCCCACACATTGAGAGATAATACACATTGGGCTTTGCTTCTTCAAAATGCAACACATATTTTCCTGCCACTTGACTTTCACTTTTTAGGTTGCAAGACACATCAGCTACCACACTGTACGATTGAGCTTGTTGTTCATACGAAACAATACCAATTTTCAATGCATCGCACACACTCGATTTATTGTAGCCAGCAAATGCAGCAAAGACTGCAGCATCTAGAGCCACCGAGTGGTTGTTATCAATATTTATCCATGGACCATCAAGAACCTTTGGAGCTTGGTTTGGCACCAAAGTTGTAGCTGCAGTAGGCGCTGGTGTAGCTACTGTATTGCCAGCTACAGAAGCCGTAGCTGAATTAATTGTAGATGGAGCAACGGCAGCCGAGGTTGGAGCTGCAGTAACCATTATTGGGGTGGAGCTAACTGGGGCTAAAGTTGGTTGTAAATTTTCTGGGGCAGGTGCTGCAGTAGCAGAGGCTGTAGTGGGTAAAAATTCATTTGACGGTGCTACTGAAGATGGAGGAGTTGTCCATGGAGCATTACCATGCCAAGATTCTTCATCATACGGAGCTGCACGTTGCACTGTCGAGCTTGGTGCTAATGAATTCATGATTGTTGGGCTTGGTGCAGGCGAAGGAATTGAATGCTGAGCACGTGCTTGCCAATCTTGACGAGCACGCTCAGCTTCAGCACTGCCATCATTACTTGAGACAAGATCAGTGTTGGGAGGGCAAATGGGAAAGGTGCAATTGTTTTTCGGGTCACGCACGAGCTCAATGAGATCGTTAGACGTACGATCGCGGCATGTTTTGATATCTGCTTGGCAATGCTGCATCGTGAGTAAATAAAAAATGCATTACATTCTTCGTTCGTCAGGACAAAGTTACGCGACATCTCCTCTTCCTACCCGCAAAATTGCAGTAAAGTCCCGACGCTATTCTCGACTAAAAGCCATCTTCATGGCGTCTATTTCGCATCTACTACGTCTACATGCAGTCTATTTCTCATTGCATCATCTAAATCATCATCTAGAGCTATTTTTCAATAGGCGAGTGTAGCTCTGTTGCCGATCAACTTGTGAGTTACATTAACACCACACTTGACTGCATTGCACAAAAATTAAAGTTTAATGGACGTAAGTTCTTCCTTATCCTCTTTTTTGTTTGCAGTGGTGCTTTCAAGAGGGTTTGTATCTGGTGCATCTTCATCTTTCTTTTCTTCTTCTTGTTTTCGATGGTGATTTTCATGAGCAGCTTCAACTTCAGCTAAAACTGATCGATCTACCGACTGTCTTTGACGAGAACGCTTTACAACAACAACAGCAATGACCAGGACAGCAAGAACAACTACGACTGCAGCTCCAAGCACTGGCATCTCTGGTGCCGTGAAGAATTCTTTTACATTTTGCATCAAAGTTGCTTCATTCACCGGTGAACTGTGAGCTGTGTGGTTGAGAGGTTGAGCTAGAAAAGCAGCTCGTTCCAATGGAGTTTGACATTTTGTCATTTCATTTTGAATTGTTAACCAGTTGCGCATTGTACCATTCTCTCGGTGGCCACATTGGGATAGAAACATACCTTCTTTGTCTTCAGTCACTTCTAGTACAAACACGTTGGTCAAATTATTGCAATTCACCGTCATCACTACATGGTATAAAGCTGTTGTGTCATTTGTAGCTACACTAGCTTTTTCAGCAGCAATCAAGGTTGAATTAAATGGCGAACATACTGCAGAAGAATTGTAATTACCAAAGGCAGCATCCAAAAGTAAATGAAGCGTATGAGGAATTGCATCGTCAATAGCTGTCCAGTTGTAATTTGGAGGTAAAATATCACCAGCAATAATTCCTTTGTGAGTTGTTAAATTACTTTCAACAGTCACTGGCACACTAGAGCTGGTAGAAGCTGGTGTTAATACTGGTGTTGGAGCTGGTGCAGTTGTTGCTGAGCCAGCTTCACGACAAGGAAAAAATTTACAATTATCATTTGGATCTCGACCAACAGCTTGACCATTTGGACAAATATAAAGGTCTTCAGGGCATCCACGAGCAATGACAGGAGCAGCTACGACGGCTACAACGCTAAAGAAGAGCTTCTGGAGCATTAGAATGCAAGTGGTGGTGTGGCAGAAGTGCACAAAAGTAACCTGATGGAAATGGCCAGCTGGCACCCTGGCTAGAGGATGCCCATTATCAGAAATAGTGATGGACATACCCAATATTGATTGTTTCTGACTGCTATTTCTTGTTTTTCTGCAAGAAATCAACTCTATTTGAATGGGAATACACGTATATATTTATACGACAAAAACTAGACAATGACCGAATCCTGTCCTTGAGTTGGTTCGAGTTCTTCGACATCGATGATTTCCGATTCATTTTCTTCTTGTTCTTCTTGCTTTTCTGCTGCTTCATTGCTTTCTTCTTGTGGTGTACCAAGTGTAGCGGGCAAAGCTTTATCCTTTGCAATACGAACACCAACGACAGCAATGACCAAAATAGCGACAATGGCTACATAACCAAACCCAACAGTTAATGCAAGCGATGCATCGTGGTAGATGGAATGAGATGAAGTTGGTACTTGATTAAGCAAAACAATCGTATCACTTGCATTGGCAGAACCATTTTGCTTTTGGTAGAAAAAAATATTGTCGGTGATGTTGTACGTGAGTTCTTTCTGGACAGTCTCAAAGAGTGTAAAGAGTTCAGTATTATTAAGACGTCCCAAATTTATTCGCAATGCAGTCTCATTGACTTTGACAAGCTCTGTACGATTGACTACCATCGTCTCAATCCATAGTACAGTTTGGTTAAACTCGGTGTCATTCAATGGTTGGTCTTGAATACGAACAACATGCAATTTTTCAACCAACTTTTCAAAAAGCTCCAGGCCAAAGGTAGGACGAGTTGGCACTGGAGTCGTAGGCAACGAGGTAATAGACGCCACGAACGAGGCAAATACGATTAGCAGCGTAAGGCCCATTTAAGAATGACGCTTTTCCACATCCGTTCCATTAACATCATCTGGTCGCGAAGGTCGAAAAACCACGTCCTCCCCATATATTTTGCAGCTGTATACTACCCTCTATCCCATTTCTCTTGTTGAATCTATTGACTGTCGTAAATTGTTTGATTGTCAACAATCAATCGCACTAGAAAGATATGAAAAGATATGCATAATCACATTAGGAAATAGGATAAGCTTGTAGTTTGCCCTTTTGACACATACAGAAAAATAGAATCTCTATAAATAGAAATTCGAACACAGGATGAAAGTTATGCATATAAATCAACTCTCATTAGGTGCTTACGAACGCTTAAACACTCACGACGGAAGGTGATTCCGAGTTCATTTCTTCAACATCGGCATCCTTTTCAGCAGGGGAAGCAGCGCTCTTTTCAGCGGCTTCAATTTCATCAATGACATTGTCAGCCAAGACAGATTGAGTTGGAGCAGACTTCTTTTCACGGTTAGCAGACACAGCAAGAGCTACAGCAACAACGAGCATGAAGCCACCAATAGCTCCTCCGGAGATGATCACTTGCTTGTTGTTCAAGCCCAAGAAGGATTGTTCAGTAGCTTGAGCCTTGACAGCAACAGCTTCAGTGGCGTTAGCAACTTGAGTGGAATTGCTTGTGGTGTTGGATGTAGTTTCAAAGGCATTAGCATCACCAGTCAAAGCATAAGCAGTGAGTTCAGCGCCCACATCATCGAAGTATTGTTCCAATTCAGCTGGAGTCATGCGGGAAATGTAATCACGTACGTCTTCCTTGACCTTCTTGATCTTGTTCTTTGGGGTAGCGCCAGTGATCAAATCTTCAATGTCATTGACAGCAGCATTGTATTCTTCATCAGTCAAAGGCTTGTTATCGATGTGTTCAATATCGAGTTGGGCAAGAAGTGAACCAAATAACTTGGCAGCGTATGGAGAAACATCGCCAGTTGGGGCAGCTACAGCTGAGCTGTTGTTGTCGGCAGTCACATTAGCTTCACCAGAAACCATAGCGGCCATAGCCACAACGCCAAGGAGCAACTTCTTCCAGCCGAACATCGCAAATCTGAAAATGACGAATGCTCTCCACGCACTGTGCCAGTAGCAGCTGGCTTGGCAAGATTGTCACAATCCCCCACACTCGACATGGCGATCGTCGAGCGCTTTTTCAGCATGGATTGTAGCTTGAATTGTATTTAAAATGCCTCAATTTATCACTACCATTCATGGTTAAATGCTTTGAGATGTTAGGATAAAGTTGGGATCATAAATGTGGTCGGATCATGATTCGATGAAATACGGTAGGAAAGAGAGTATAGTTTAATTAAGTTTAATGCAGTGGTTGAAGGTATTGGAGTTGACGATTTACATGAAAATTTTTTTGGTATTTTTGTAATAGAGTTCTTTAGTGATAGAGGAGGTATTAAATAGAGCTTTCAAACAGGATTGTTTGATTGATACAATCCAACACAATTATTTTACCATCCAAGAGAGAGTTGGACAGAGCCAGGGAGAGAGTTTAACGTGATGAATTCACTGGTAGGAAATTTTGCGTCCTCCTATCATAATCATTGAAATCTTCGACGTTAAACATGCGGAGAATGCGTTAAACCTTTTGATGAGAATTAGTTTGGATGAGATGATAAATCATAGGAAAGGAATAGAAGAGTTTATTAAGAGTTTATGAAAGTAAAAGAGTTTGAATTTAAGCTGCACTTACTGTAAAGTAGTAGTATCTATTTTACTGTACGCTTGAAAAAAAAGTGCTTTAAAATATATGGCGACCATGTGCAAGGAATCTGCACAATTGTATTTTGATCACATGAAAGTTGCATTTAGTTTATTATAAAAGAACTAATTTTGAGTGATTTAGTGCAGTTTTTAAAAGTTTGTGATGAAGAGAGATAGAGCTTTAAATGTATAGTTTGATTGATTAATATCAACTGATGGATACATATTTGCAAGATTTAGCAGTGGTATATTTCCCACACCTGATGACAGAAAATTTATCTTTGGTATCATTCATCATGAATCAATTTTAATGAGATATTCTTTACACAATTATCAATGAGAGGATTCAATTTGCTTTTGTTTGGGTACAGTACTGCATCCTTAGTATGTTCTTTTGAGTTTGATTTTAAAGCAATTGAAATTATCCATTCGAGAAAACTTGTTCAATGTAGTATTGGATGAGATAAATTTTTCATGATTATTCTGTTCTTGACCAAGAATGACATGCTAAAAACGCATACACATATCGTCCAACAGAATAGATTTAAAAGTGATTTAGTCAATAATGCATTAAGAAATATATAGCCTTGTTTTCATATAACTTCCTATCGAATTCATTGAGAGTTTTATAGAATATGTGATGCAAATCTTTAATTCAATTGAAGGTTTTCTTGGGGATCAGCACAAAATTGTCTTTACTGAGAATACTCATTCGAATATGCATGAACTTTTTGAAAAATATTTTACAATGGGAAATCATTCATCAAAGAAATTTTTGAAGACTTGGTTCATGAGATTATTCATTCCATCGGATCAGCCTCAATAGTTGATGATAGATTATATGAATTGTCATATATCTCATGTGATATTTTGAACGATGTGGAACGATTTTTTAATGAATAAAATACTTATTCAGGAATCTAAACGATCAATTCGATGATAGTAAACAATAACTCTGAAGAATAATACCACTTTACAAGTAAATCACCAAAGCATCTAAAAAAATGAAAAAAGTCATCGTGAAAAAAATTCTATAAACAAGAAAATTGAATTTTTAAAAGAGATCATTAGGATCTCTCTCTTCTCGGACTAGAAGAAAACCTTGATTAAACAAAAAATGAATGGAGGGCTATGACCTATGAATAGTATTGGCAGAGCGGATATACCAGCTAAAGACTTCTTATAAACAGAAATACACCATGTAAACGCTTTAAGGTCGTCATGAAAGTTGAGCGTTTGCTCAACTGTTGTTTGGTGTATTTTGACTTACGTATGTGACTTACTTAGATATCACTTGCATGAGTTTTTAATCATGTGAGATTGAATATAACATGAATATTGGAACACGATTTCCTACTGTTTGTGTGATTCAGCAATCATCGTGCTGTGTTTTGGCGAATAATACGACGTATTTTGCGTCTTGACCATGTAATTATTAAAATAACATAATAGTATAACAATAATAGTTAGTGACTGATCAAAAATCAAGAACAAACTTTGTTGGAACCTGGTACTTCGTTTAAACTAAACAAAATATTAGTATGTACTCTGTATATTATTCACATAAATATATCCCATCTTTGAGCGTGTATGCTTAATTGGCTATAATACTCTCAGGTACTGAAAATTTTAACAAACTGAGACTGAACAAGTTTATCATTCTTCCTTGTGTAATTCATTGCCAGCAACAATAAATTGGATCAAGACTTAAATTAAAATGTCAACTTAGTTTTATAAAGATTGTTGCCAAACCCATGCTACAGGTAGATTAAAGTTAGCTTATAGCAAAATGCATCTTATTGGAGTTGCTTTCTCCATTTGGCTTCGTCGCACAAGTTTTGCATTTTTACGCAATGTCCAAACACAAACTTTGAATTGCAATTGATTATTAAAACCCCCCAAAAAACTCGACGAATATGTCAGCTAAAACCTTACTAGTACTTAACACCAGTAACTTTTGTAATTTGTAGTAATTCCATGCAGTAATCAAGCAATACATGCTTTCAGCATGACCGCAAAAACAGAACTAATGTTACCATTCTCAACACATACGTATCTATGGTTATGGAGATGGTTAGGTATTGACAGTGGATAAATTTGTTGTAATACTCACAAATGTGGTAAAACTCGGAAGCACCATGAACACGAAGTAGCATACCAATAATGCCGTACTCAACTTAAAGAGGGGAAACTTAATTGATTGCACTTGTATACTGTAGTGTCGTGGTTCTTCCTTCAATACTAGACACTAATTAGAATTGTGAACATAGACTAACAAAAATACTTTGAAATGAAATGAATAAAAATACTTGAGGTGCTGGAAGAATTGAAGTGCGGTGATATTGTCAGTATATAATAAAACAATTTAGAGTGTTAAAAAGGCAGTGAACTGCAACTCATTATCACCGTCGATTGATATTCAATTTAAATACTGTAAAGGAAACTTTTTTAGACTTAATATATCAATGAATATTGAGCAGAAATTTGTCTATTTAAAATTAAAAACGAGAAAATTGCAACTCGAACCCATTTTCACGTTATTGAACAATAGATTGTAATTCATCAATTATATTTTATTTCAAGTGATTATAGTGGTAGAAGTATATTTTATACGATTAGAATACAGGAGCTCCTATAGTAATTTCGCTTCGTCGTATTATCGAGGTATTTGAGTAGGAAACTATGTATACTGCAAGCCCATGTCATAATTTTATACGGCAAACAACTTAGCACGAACTAAGTAGGAATTTAGAAATGGTTTTGGAGATGACGCTCATACACACAATAGGGATGGATTTGTCACTCACATTGGTGTGATTATAAGGTAAGGTGTACTTTTTCAGCCATTTCCAAGAAAATTTGTATTAACTACTTTTCACTGATTGTCATCGATTTAGTGCTGGCAAGTTAGCTAGATCAGTTCGCGGGTACATTCACATCTGAACCACCAATACTTGATATGACTCACACCAAATCTCAGGGACAAAAACTTGTGCAAATTGTTTTTATGTAAAGTTGCCTTTAGAAGTGCCAAGAAATTCGTATGAGCGAAGACAAGTCAATCTATACCCAAACACTCGTATTTCGTCTTTGTGAAATCGCAAAATGGTGAACGGTCATGTTAACGTGATAATGAGTCCATTGTCCTGATGTATTTTTTTTCACAAAGCATTTACAAGTATTTGGATAATGAAGCCTTTTCATTGAATACTCCGGTGTTAATTTATTTGCAATCAAAACAAAAACTCCATGTTTACGCAAATATATCCAGCATACACCAAACAACAGTCAAGTTGCACATAATAGTGATAGTCGAATCTAATCTCTAAAAGAAAAAAAGTTAAATAAACATTTACCTACGTAAAAGACTCCAGTACTTCTTTCAAACGACCTCACAAATAGCTGCAAAATAGTTCTTAGAGAAATGGCACGGTAAGTTGTGCCCCAAAATGAAAATTTATTGTGAAAGACAGTCAAAATGTACAATGTTTGTGCTACAAGCTAATCACAATTAGGTTTTCAACTATCCATACGATTCATCCTCTACACCAACTCAATTCATTAGTTGGGTGTGAGATCTCTATTGCACTCCACCTTCTACAACTTCGATTAATAACCATCGTTGTCAATTTCACATTCTATTACAGTATTGCAATGGACTTTGTTTAATGGATGACTATGTTCATTTTGTACATAACACATACTAAATCACATCATACCGTAAAAACTAACATGCTTTTTGGTGCTTGACCTGCGTTAAAGTATTTCTCCATCACGAAATACGAGTTTTACCTGATGCTGATCCTAAATCATATGGTCACTGAATACAGTATCCTTTTGTATGACAATTTTTAGATTCAAAATCTACTCCTTATGAGCAATTGAGTTCGTTCTTTAACTAAACAAAAAGCTCATTGCATGTAAACGTACTCTTTTTTCTTTTCATGAAAACATTATCATAATTACCAACTTCATGTATGAGTAAAAGACGTGGTGTCAAAAATACTCCCTAAACTTCTGAGGATGTTTACCTACTTATTTCCATTTACAAAACAATCCTCATCTTATTAAGTGTAGGGTGGTTGCACAATATTGAAGCTTCTTAAAAAGATAGATACATTAATTCTCAGCTCACCACTCAAACTTGAATTTCTCGACAACCAATGCTCTAATAGTGATCACACTCCAGTGAGTCAATTCATCAACGTCCAAACACATGCAGTTGTTGTTTGCTCTGTCCTTTTCACCATCTCACAGATACGTGATTACCAAACGTAAAATGGCTGGTTGCACCGTGGTGCTACCAATATCACCTTGACCACGTGTGACGAAGCATATGCAGTCCACCAAATGCTAATACATGCGAGGAGTCGAATCTCGTGCAATTTTAACGCTAAAAAACCATGACTAATCCAGTGTCTACTACAATCTTGTCGTATGCAATCAATTTCAATTTCAAACACCGTGTGCTTGCACCCCCAACGTGTTTTTAATCGCTACGAACTTCGGGCCACCGTGGGACGATTCGACTGCCACATCACATCATATTGCAATTACTTTTGAATTTGCCATGCCGTTGCCTATTCCCAAACGAGTCACTGCTGCCCAAAAACACTTGAGTGCAATGAAAGCTAATCCAGAGCACATGATTACCATGTCAGGTTCATGTGAATGGCGTACTAAATATCTCGGCAAACTCCATATCAACCATCCACCAGAAGCATTGGAACGTAAAAAGAGTGCACCAATTATGATCCCATCAAAACACCAAAGTCCAGCAATCGAGTATGACACCGATTCCTTATTATCATGGGAAAACCCATCATTTATGAACTCGATGCCGTCCTCAAGCGATGAAGATGGGTGGGAAGATGATATTTTATTTGACGATGATGTATTTGGGTTTGACACACAACCAGTCGAACAACCACCACCAGCAAGACGACGTTCCGAAGCATTCATCCCACCGCATCAACTAGTTGAAAGAGATTGTTTTTCACTTGGTGTCCAACGTCATTTTCGTAAGAAAATAACCCCAGCCATCTAGTTCAGAGTTGTTGTAGTTGCTATTTAATGTTTGTTGATTGTAATGAACAGTACTTGATGTTGAGGTGTCGTTGGACCGTCATTTAGTGGGTGCAATGGGAGGTTAATTCGCCTTCTTACAATTTCAAAAATCTGATCGCAATGCATCTGGACATACAAGTATGCCAAACCCTGCATCAACCGTGTAGAAACACGGCTCGAAGTTGTCTTCGAATTAGTCGTTTAAATTACAGATCAATGCCGTCCCATTGAGAACCCAATGATTTGAACTTTGTTCACACGGTAATACTATACAAATCACAAAATTGGTCGACATCCCAGTTGTTGACAAGTTGCCTTTGCGAGCAGTTGTTTTGTACACGGGGCATTCATACACTTGATTATCTTCAGATGGTTGAGGTAAACTTGGTAAGAAATGAATTGGTGGCATCGTCGAATACATTTCATTAGGTCGTGCATCTGTCAAAATATGATCCCATCGTCCACCTTCGATATACAAGCCTAAAAAAGGTGTCAAGAACACAATAGAAATCTGCACAAATACCCGTCACAATTGCTCCATCAGTGACACATAATTCCGAAGGATCAATCACAAATGTAAATTCCAATGCATTAATCGGTAGGATATGTTTTCTTGCGTGGTTTTGCAAGAGGCCTGTAAGAAATCCTTGGGGAAAGAAGAACACTGGCAATGGATAACTTGCAGGTTTACCATCCCGTAGCCAAGATGCCATAAATGCTACACGGTGAATCAAGTCTTCGAGCCATGACGAGAGTGGTTTTAACGAAGCAAAGCTCACTTTAGTCCATTCTTCTGGCACATTGCACAGTAATAAACTTTTATATGCAGCATCCAGAGTTTCAGACATGACTGCTAAACCTTTGATAGCTAGCTGAAGTCCTTGTACTGAAGATTTTACTGTTGATATGAGCAAATTAAACTTGTCGAGTTCTTGGCTAAGCACTGTTGAAAGTGAATCCATTTGACCATCGCTTTCTTGAAAAGTTGTGCTTAGTGCTGAACTTCGATCAAGAAGCTGTGGAAGTTGGCTTTCCACTTGTGTAGCTAAAGTTAATACTCGTTGATCTCCACCATCATCACTTGCTGCTGCAGTTGTAGCATCTTCACGGGATTGTAAACCAAGTAATAGATCAAATAATTCTTTGGTTTCTTGGGTTTGGTATACAATGTTGGCATTTTCATGTAAACCAAAGATATCAGGTGCATCATGGTTTGGTAAAGAATCAATAAAAGTGTGAAATTCGTCCAGAGATACACACGGTGGAGCATAATAATGTGGTGAATGCTCTGAAAAGGCTAAAGTTAATATTGTACTGGAATAAAATCGTTTTAGATTTGTCAAGAGGCATCGTCGATCAAATTCATCAGTAACTCGACCACCATAATTGATTTCACCAGTAACATAATGCAAAGCATCCCAAGGAATACTTTCTTGTTCATCGAGAAAGGTTCGAAGCACTGCAATCGCAGTTTCCAAGTCCGAGTCATTAAATTGATATACTTTTGTCCAACCCATAGCTCCAAACTTGGCTCTTTCTTGAACAATAGCATGGAAAAAACAAAGACCAAAGATAAGTTTTCGCCATGGTTCTGGTTGTTTGCATTCTGTAAGCATTTTGTCGGTGATTAGCATTTCATAAGATCGAAGCAAATTGGGTTTGATACCTTTAGGTGGTTCATTTGTAATTTTGACACTTGATTGAAGAATTGACACAGGAAAGTAATTTGCAGGGAACGATGTCAAAAACAATCGAAAGTCTTCATGAACATCATTTTGTTCTGCTTTGAGTGCAATAAGTAATTTTTCTAATTGAGGCATCCAAGATTTTGCTAAATGACAATTTTGCAAAAGAGCCCAGTCACCACTTGATTTGGCGCAGCGTTCAATTAAAGCTGAAGCTACGGGACCTTGTCCTTGGCTACAAGTTTTATTAAATATTTACAAGTACAATGCAATAATTACCCAAGCGAGACAATGTGCAAACGATCATCTTTGTTTAATTCTTTGGCAAATCGATGCAGAATAGACGTTGGATCTGCTCCTGCCGAAAGGATAAATATGCATGGTACATTTTTACCAAGATCAGGATAAATATCACTCATAAAGAATGGTGGGGATTTTGTAAATCGAGTTCTAGGCTTTTTATCAATATCATTCAAAATAATCAAGTCGTACCCCAAGGTTTGGGCTATAAAACAAGATGCTGCAAGAACACCTCGATCTTCTCTTACTGTCTTGACGAGCACGAGTTTTTGAAATTTACTCAATTTTGTTTCAAAACCATCAGGAAGATCGACAATAAATGGGTTGTCACTTTGCAACCATTGTTGCCATGCTTCAGAAAATAGCATTACTGAGTCCTATAGATCATTAGCACCTTGATTAGCACTATTTATATAATATATATTACCGGTAGCATTGCCATAACAGGAATAGCATTACTTAAAGCCACAATCGATTGATATTGGCGAGGTGGAAACATGGCTGTACTTTCAATGTGACTTTCTTCACTTATTGATACAGGAACTCCACGTAGTAAACTCAGCTCTTTAATGGTAATACTTTTTGCATCAAGCATAATTCGGACAGCCATGAGCAATGAAAAAAGCAATTTATGTGATTCAAATAATCCACGGCATACATTCTTGTAAACTATAAACGTCTGGGCATCAATGAGAGCTTCTAGTCGCTGATTCAATGAGCAATTGGAAGTTTTCGTCTCTTCAAGACTTTGGTTAAATAAACGACAAAAAGCTTCAAGGGAGTATTGATACATTGGATCAACTGTTGCAAGATCTGCTATCACAAAATACAAAATTGATCCTCGCACTGAAACACTCCGATATTTGTTGCGAATATCAGAAATTTCAACTCGTGTCAACTCAGACTCAGCTAATCGTTCTGACACTACTTTTGATGTCTTCTTTGATTCACCAAGAGTATTGATTAGTACCTATAGGCATATTAGATCAATATGATTTAAAAGTGTACTTGATCATCGAGGATATTTCCTTGAGATGCTGAAAGTAAACTCAATATTTTACTTTCAATAGCTTTTAAAAGCTTTTGATCAGTCGCAATAGATGCTAGTAATGTATTTTTCTTGTTTTCAACATCAGGTTGCTCTTTACGCACAACATCACCAAGCAATTGATCTTCCAAGCCTAATTTCGTGCAATATAGTTTATCAGGCATTGTTCTTTACTCACCTTCTTTTGTTACTGTAAAGTTAATTACATTTACTTTGATGGTCACGTCAGGTAAAAAGTGTGGATTCGGGAGCTTTGTGATCATATAAAGTCGAAAATTACGATCATAAAGCACTTCACGATCTCCAACTTTGAGAACATATTTTCCTATATCAACATTAAATATTGCAATATCCCAATGGAACAACCTCCTTGTTTGACGAGGGATTTTAGCAGTAGCGGATCTAATACAGGATCCAAAGTTTCGTCAATTCCTTCAATCAATAATGGACGAGCGTCTCGAACGCAGTTCTCAATGCATTTAAGTAATGATTTTTCACGTAATTTGACAACTTCAAGACCAAAAGTAGATTCCATTTTATGAATCCAAGTCCTTGCTTGTTGTTGTGGGTCAATCATAAGAGGCCATCGTTCACCACGAAAGAGAATTACTGCATTTTCATCAGAAACATTATCGGTAGGTAATCCACTTAAATTCCATTCTCGTAGCTGCACTGAATCGGTAGATATTGTTAATAATGAAGGATTGGCACTAATTGGCAATAGATTTTGAGCACGAATTGTTTCATGCCATAATTCTTGCAATTTAATGCGATAAGTACTATCAAATGGGCCAAGATAAGCAATACAAGCTGCAGATAAAAACACATCGCCAACCAAGTTTACTTCATCTGCCGTCATAACCTAACCAAAAATAAGGAAAGAAATGCAACATTATGTACCTCTAAACTTGCTTTCCATCTAATAAGCTCATCGGCAAGTCCAACAGTGAGTTTTTCAGCTCGAGATAATCTTGCATGTGTGAGTTCTGCTTCTGCAGCAAGTCTTTTCTTTTCTGCTACAACTTGTTCACATTGAGCTTGCAACCCACGAACTCTTTCCATAACCTAAAATGTTTAAGAAATCTATAGATAATTTAAACAAACTTGATTAAGTTCAGCTTGTTTGGCACTGAGTTTTGCATTGGCCTCTGCTAGAATCCCATTCATTTGACTTAATCGTTCACGTTTTGGTCCAACTTCTTTGATAACTTTGGCATACATATCCATGGCATGAATCCACATGCACAATGACATAGCTGCTTTTGATACTTTTTTCACTTCTTCGACAGCAAATTCGGGGTTGTCGATGTACTTCTTAATGCTCTTTAGAATTTTAGGGGGAATGTTGTCTTTATCGTATTCCTTAAGCTCTTGCATAAACGTAGGCCTTGATAAAAGACGTTTGCTCGTATCCCAATCTGGTTTATCCCCAAGCATGATACAGACAGCTTCCATCACAACCTAACAATTTTTAAGGCAAGGCTCATTAAAATGAAATAAACCTGGACAGCCTGTGGGGGCTTGGTAAAGCTTTTTACTTCAGTAATATCTTTCTTGTCAAGTGAATCAAGAGCCTGCACTGCTGCATTCAGTGCAGGCATTGCAGTATCTAGATCTCTTTGAGCATCAGCTTGACACTCTGCAACTTCTTGAGCTTGTGCCTTGACAATAGACTCATCATGACTCACCTAACGTTGACTTTGAGTAAAAATATAAGTTGATATTCATACCCTTTGTTCTACCAAGCTAGCCTCCATTTGATCAACGGCTACTTGGTTTAAGAGAGCCTCAGCTTCAATAGCTTTAGCAGCAAGAATAGGCTGCAAATTGGTCAGCTCCACTTTAAGCTTTGCTACTACTTCATTTGTATCTTCCAATTTGACAACACCAGTGCTTAATCGGTCGTACGCTTCCTTAACTTGATATCGTTTTTCTGCAAGTAATCTCAAGTAGAGGTGAATTGCATCCAAATACGATTTTGGTGTAATATATACATGCCTTTGAAACTCAGTTAAAAAGTGATCTGCATGACGTTGAATGCTTAAATGAACTTGGACAAAC
>JNBS01001782.1:3239-15704 GCA_002081575.1 Thraustotheca clavata | reverse complement strand
AGAATACCAGAAACAAAATTACTCCAACCAACACATTTCAACTCATGATTGATATCTAATTGAGCACCCATGTCCATTTCAATGGCAGCAACATCCAAACTTGACGAAAATGCCACAACAAATGTCATACCAATCCAAGTTGTAAATTGCGATGGCAATACAGACCAGTGCACATGCTCGAATGAAAACAATGAAAACATTTCAGAGAAGCCTGCAGCTGGAGCTAGTGGTGCAACCCATCCAAATTCACGAGCATCATCAAGGTTGTATCCAAATCCGTAGAGGACAAAGAAGAAGAGAATGGGGACACCAACAATGACGCTGGGGAGAGCAAACGAATTGTCAAATTTCTGAGAGACCAAAAGAAAAATGTAGCCTCCAACAATACCAGGAAGGCAAAGAATAGCATTGTGCCATGTGAAAAGTTGAGCCATAGATCCAATGCTATTAATGACAAGACCAGTGCAAAGCGAAAGACCAGCAAATAAACAGAAAAGACCAATAAATGCAAGATAGCCACCAACAACAGGCATTGGTAAATATGACACAAGTCCAGCAAGTTTAAATTTTCCAATTGCTACAAGTGTCATCCCAAGTGTTGCTGTAGAAATTCCAATTGTCACAAGAACTGTAGTGACTTTGGCTTCAAGGGGTACTTGTTCGCCAAGAGAATTGCAGATTGACGTAGCCATTGCACTGAGAAAGATAAGTCCTGCATCCTACATATCAATTCATCAAAGACCACAGCTTTATTTCCAACAATACCTGAACTTGTCCAATTGCAAATGGAAGTGCACTCATCATTGTAAACATAATTTGATGTACAACACTCGAAAGTAACACAAGTTTTGCCAATGCAGGCATAAACGTTGTAAAGTCTGAATGGGAAAAAATTATTGCTGCATAGCCATACATGCAAGGAATTGTAAGAATCGAGTTAATGATACCATAAATCAAGCTTTGAACAATCGATTCCCATACCGAAGGCTTGATTTTCTTTTGCGCAATAGTAGGCAACCCCAAGCAAGAATCAGTCAATGAAGGCTGTGATTTCTGCCATGGATGTTCATCGTCATGGCGAAGCGATAGACGGTTGATATGGCCACGCGGAGTCACGCCTAGATACAAATTAGGTAGAGATTCTCTTCATGAAGACGTACCCGAGAGCGCAGGGGACTTCATTTTGTTACGTTGTCGCCAATCAAAAAGTGCAATCTGATGTTGCACAAATGAACTATGTAAAAAATACAGTACATCTCATACAAATTTCAAGATAACGACAGCCTTTCTCTACACAACGGAAAAATGAGATATTCTGTCTGATCCAGTGGAAGAGACTGCTGGATTAATAAACTATGATTTAGTTTTGCATTTAAATTCACTTGGAATTGAGAGAAGATCAATGTTGAATGAATTAGAGCATTGTTTAGATAGTGTGAAGAATTAGATACTTGTACAGTAGACAGACAATGACGAGGTGGGACATGCAACGTAGGAGGTAGGCTCCCAATTGAAGATATGATTATGTACCGCTTGTGTACCCATTCCCATAAAAGAAACCCATGCTTAGATGTTTGATAGCGTCGCAAGAAAGTAGCAGTGAGAATGTGTGGCTCAATTTCTTGAAAAAAGAATGAATAGAAGTAATTATATTGGGGTGTAATCAAGCTGGTAAATTTAATTTGTGTAAAATTTTCAGCTATTTCTAAGCTCTAAAGACAATTTTAAAATGAGTACTATATCCATTTGTGTTGGGAATGATTTGGTTCTTAAATGGACAATAGAATTTAAAAATCAAGAATCTTGTAGACTGGTAAAGTTGATCCTTTGACATGGCAGTCTCCAACAGCCAAACTTGATGATTGATGCTACTCCCGCTCCCCTCATTTTAGCAGGTGATATGATATGAGTTTATCATACGTTTTAAATTGGATTTACTTTGTACATATAACCTTTTCCAACAATTTCTCTAGGGATATCTATGTACTTGTTCGTCCTGAGACGTTGTTTTAATGAATGGTGTATAAAGGCATCCCACTTATACGACGAGATAAAATTGTGTCAAGCCTCTTATCCTGAGTAATCTTTTAGGTTGTCACATTTTTCAAACTATTGAATCTATCAAACCATACCATAATAAAGTCAAATCAATGTAATCTCTAATACAAATCCTACCCATATTACTCCAATGTAATTATTCAGTAAGAATTGTCATAGTTAGAGGTGTTTTGAATGTCAATGTGATAAATTATTCATTTTTTAGCACATTGTCAACTTACTACAGCTTTCATCAAAGCAATAATCATTCCACTAGACGCGAAAGTGCAATAGAATATATGAAGAGTTGCCACTAAAACTGTTTTTTCAAAAGATTTTCAATTAAATGTCGAGTATATCACTCGACATAGCTCTTCCTCTTACTGCTAATGTTTCCTCTACGTATGGAAGTCAATCAAGTACTATTGTGCCATCAGAGTACTATTATGTGCTTATATTTCCAAATACTCCACATGCTCTAAATGCTGGAGCAACTAGTCGTATTTCCTTTTTAAAGGCAACTAATATTGTTCGTTCAGTCACTTGTGGTTCTACTGAAGCTAAAGATGCTGCTGTCGCTGAATTTGAACAAGCATGGATTACCAAGTTTCGTAGTCTTCCTCCTGTTGACAATGACATGATTCCAGTCCACTTTTTTCAAGAACTTATACGTGTCATTGTTATTCAGCGTCTTGAAGCAAACCGTGGAATTGCATTAGTGACTCAAATTGCTCAAGATGAAAGTAGTATATACTGCTACATTCGACTTACAAGAGATTATTTGTTTCAAGCTGCTGATCGCTTTAAAATAAACTTACCAATTTGGCCAGAAATTGATCCTGGTAGTGAGGTACAATAGCTTTATTTTTTGCAAGTTAAACTTTATATGTTAGTATTGGATGGACTATGGTCATGAAACTAAAGAATACTCAATTGAGGCTGCAGAAAAACAATTACATCGAATGTTTCTAGCTGGTCAAATTAATGCTGATGAAGCCCAAGTATTTCTTAATGAATCAAGTGCAATGGTATCACGAAGAATTGCTGCAATGTTGCGTATATGTGATCGAGATATTCAAAAGTATTACACTTCATCAGCTACAATGTATTTTCCATTTCAGAATGACCCTGCATACCATTATCTTTATCGACACGTTGAAGGAATTGAACTTGACATGCCATTTCGTCGAGTGGATAAAATTCGTTTGACTAAAGCAGTACTTGATGAAGCATTTAATTGTGATATGCTGGAGCAACGAGGATTTTTAAATCATCATATGTGCATTCATACATACTCTCAAGAAGGCGATGATGCAGCTCTTGAACATTTACGTGAACAATGGGGCGCTTTATCAGCTCCAGTGTTTCTATATCAAAATAAGATTTGTCGAGATTGGCGACTTATTTTTTACCAACCGATAACAATGATACGAGACTACTTTGGAGAACAACTTGCTTTATGTAAATATCCCTTTTTCATTGCTTGGTTAACATTTACTTAGATTTTGCATTTTTAACATTTTATGCTGAAAAGATGTTAATTTTAATTGTCATTGGACTGGTAGATCCTTGGTTAACTCTATTGCTTCCAGAAGCTATTGTTTCTTATTACAATATTGTGCTTGCTGGAATAAACATTGGATACACGTGCTATATTCTTCGTGAATGGAATGTCAAGCAGCAAGAATATGCTTGTGCTTGGGGTATGGACGATGTTAAAGCAGATACTTCTGTTCGACCAGAATACAATGGTTCAATACGATTAAATCCTGTTACGAATACACCAGAGATATATTCACCACCATCTATACAGGTAACTCTAAGTGTAGCATTATTTCGATTGAATCGAATTAGATCACCAAGAAGGTGTATAGTACTCTCATGCTGATTGTGGCGATTGGAGTGAATAGTGCGTTAATCTATGGAGTATTTGCCATCCAAGACCATTTGGAAAGTAAATTTACAAGCTTTTCTTTTGTTGAGTGGTCCTATGTTGGTATTGCATTATTGATCAATTTAAGTCAAATTCCATTTCACTATGTAAGAAAACTAAAGTAGATGGTACCTAGTTTTTGTTTTAGATTGTAGTATTTCTCAACACTTTTGAAAACCATCGAACCTTTCACGACTATGACGTATCATTGACTGTAAAATGTACTTTTATTGCTGTAATTACTCGACTAACTTGGCTCATAGTCACACTTTTTCAAACCATCAACAACTTTGGGCCGATTGTCTTTTCCAACTTCTTCAAGCCTTATTTTTTTGGTTGCAATCGCACTAAATTTCCAGACCTTGATGCAGCGTCTTGTGCATCAGAGACGCAAAATCTATTGCTTGTCGTTCTACTTTTTAACTTGTTTCTTTCTATTCGGGATATAGCAACCCCATTATTTCATGCTGCTCGTCAAGCATACAAAAAAAGCGTGGACAAGTACATGACACTGGTTGTCGAAAATTCAGCAACGTATGTAAAGCTCACTTTAACCTAATGACCTAAGCTTAATTGCTATAGAGATATCCCAGTACTAGATACTGAACTTGAGCTGGAGCAATATGAAGGAGTTCTTTTTGACTATGCCCAAATTTCCATCACATTTGGCTATATTGCGTGGTTTGCAGCTTTGGCTCCTATTGCATCGGCAATTGCATTAGCAATAACAGCAGCCCAGGTTGGTTTGAAAATGTTCATAATTTTTAACTATAAGTGTAGATTCGAGTTGATGCATATAAACTTTGCTTCTTGATGCAAAGACCATTTCCTACACCTGCTGCTACGATCGGTGGGTGGATGATTTACTTTCGAATGCTAAATTTAAGTGGTGTTGTTGTTAACGCTGGCAACGTTATTATTGCCCAAACTCTATCAGATCAAGCTAAGCAGTCTTTGTCTTCAATCACAGTAAGCAATTGGCTTGACCAACTTTTCAAGTTTACAATTCTTATGACTTTATTGTACATTTTTTCTTTCCTACTTTCACTCAATGATGCCAATGATCGAGAAGTTCTGCACATGGTTAAAAGCACACTAAAGCGCCAAGCTCATCTAGTTGAGACGTATTTGTATCAACTGACCACGGCACAAACTTCAGTGTGTCAAAGAGAGCCTGGTGCAATTTATCTAAATGGTATTAAAAATCGTTGTTTTAAGCTCAAAATATTCTAGGTGTTTATCGATATATTGTGAGTGGCGATGTAGAAGACTGTGAGCAAGTGGAAGAGCTCCGTGAAGAATTATTTTCATTGGAAAAGTCAATTCGCAATTTCCCTAAAAATGATCAGGAACAACTTGGGATGTTATACGTGATAGTCGTCGGTGCAAATATTCTTCCAGCAGTTGATCGTACAACAAAAAGTATTGATGCTTTTATAAAAGTAAAGCTTAAGCAAGGAGAAAAAATTCTACCGTCGAAAGCTAAGACGAGTGTAAAAAAGAAGCAACGAAGTCCGGTTTGGAATGCTGCATTTGAATTTAAAATTACATCCATGGAGACAGCACTTTTTATGGAAATCATGGATTGGAATCTTGTTGGACGAAGTAAATGTATTGGTACTGCATCAGTTCCTATTACTAGAGCTCTTCCTAGTGCTACCGATTTCGATGATAAAGCTGTCGAGGTAACTTTGAATGCATATTTTATATTGATAATAATTAGGGTATTTGTGATATGGTGGCACTTGATGTTCCAATTGAAATGGAAGAATCATTGCTTGTGTCAATGAATAGTGATATTTCAAAACATGGCAGACCCGTAATTCATGTTAGCATGGGCCTTCGCATTAATGCAGTATATAAAATATTGACATAGCATTGTCTGATATTCCAATAGCTTGGCTGCGAAGGACTACGATATCACAATTATGTTCAAAGAGCGAATGAAATCACCAAAGAAATGGACTCTTTTTTGGTTTGGAAGAGTAAAGAAGTATAAATACTAAACAACTAATTGTGGACTTGGTGTTAAATGTAAGGTATAAGGTTCAGACGGAACTTGCGACACAACTCGGGAAGGTTTACGTTCGTTAATGTCGGTGGGTGTTTTCCTTTGTAGATAAAGCAGACACAACACTGGAAACACATCAGGAACAAGGGTAGCCCACACAGTAAAAGGAACAATATCCATATTTTCAACAAAAGGTACTACAAATGCTACACATGTAGTGAAGAAAACGCGAAGCAAAATACAAAAAAATATCGTCCAAAGTGACACAATTAATTTTGCCATTGAACGGTATACTTTGTCTTCTCCTAGAATCGCTCTCGATCTTAACAACCTCGATGCAATTCTACATCCTTGTACAACAAGAAAACACCCTGTTCCAAGTAAAGTAATACATCCTGTAAGCATCAAAGCAACAAGTAATGAACTGTTCATAAACTCTGCTTGACCATTTAAAGTATTTGGGTACATGGTCGTAATAAACATTGTAGCAAATAATGCAAATAGTAATATAACAACATTGCCAGCAATTACAACTTTTTCAAATGTAATTGGTCCATCTTGATGGCCAGCAACAGCAGTACGAGCCCATGCTAATGCAATGATAGCTAAAGCTAAACACTGAAGAATCTGCGAATATAATGAACACAAAAAGCAAGCCATCCATTCAGGGCTATTGGGGTTTAAAAGATACTGAAGACTCATTGGAATTTCTGTCATAATACCAAGTAATAAAAGCAAGTGAAAGCATATACGTTTCATATCACTTCGGTGTCGAATATGATGGTATAATTGGACTGTGATACCTAAAACAACAACAGAATACAAAGCCAGTGATAAACCACCAGCAATCTTGTATCCAACGACTTGTATGGGGCTTAGTACATTGTCATTCGTAGCGTTCATTGCTGCTTAAATAATGTCTTTCCCGCAGTTCTTTTAACGAACGGGTAGAAGGTGATGTGTTTGATTACCGTTTGGCATAGCTGTAACTCTAGGTCAATCGTTATACTTGAACAATGTATGTCGCACTGATTCTAACAGTCTAACACGTCTAACACACAAGTTCTTTACGTTAAATAAATTAGAGCTTATTAATAATTCTAGCGTATATCACGATGTTCATTCCAATGAACATCTAATGTAGTTGTAGCTGTAGAAAGCACATCATCACTTGGAGCTGATGTTTGACTTGTTGGTGACGATGTTGGCATTCGACGTTGGAGATAAAGCAAACAAATTACAGGAAAGACATCAGGAACTAAACTAGCCCAAACAGTATGAGGCACGATGTCCATTGTTTCAACGAAATTGAATTCGGCACCGTCGCATACAATGAAAAAAACTCGTAAAGTATTGCAAAGTAGAATGATCCAGACAGATACAAAGAGTTTAATGCTGGACCTCGAGAAATCGGATGGTCCTAGCATTGACCGAGATTGTAGCATTCTTCTGTAAATACGTGTGGCTTGGAAAAGCACTAATGCTGATGTAAATAAAATTAATATTGATCCAATTGATACGACAAAGAGATTAAGAACACTTGTGTTAAATTCATCAGCTCCAGTCGAATTATCGGCATATACGAGGATACCAGCAGCAGTACCGAAAGTACTTATAAGTACAAAGCCAGCAAGACCCAAAATAAAGCGACGAAAGCGAACTGGACCTCGTTCGTATTGACCGATCATAGCAACTCGAGCCCATGAAATAGATAACATTGCAAGAGCACAACATAACATTGAATCTGCATAAAGCTCTGCAATATAAGATGCAATCCATCGTTCACTCTGTGGATAAAACACTGCTTCGATGCTAAATGGCATATTGCCAACAATTGCCTGAAGTAAAATCACGTGAAATAGTATTCGTTTGGACTCGCTTTTGTGCCTACAATGGAGCACAAGCCTTGAAACAATACCAAGAGCAACAATTGTGTACAAAACTAGCGATAAAACACCAGCAACTCGTCGCCCACGAATTTTTTCGTACCCTCGCCATGCTTCATGACTGGCATCCATAACTCGAAATTGCAAGTGGATGTAACAAGCGCCAATACCACGTTATAGTTTATTCAAGTGATCCAATGCACCCTTTCTTCCAACTGGAAATGGGAATCAAATGTTTCGTACAGATTCTGGCAACTTTTTTTAATGTGTAAAGTTCCAGCATATCAAGTTTGATATTACAAAAGCATTAACAACAAATCATTACCGCAAATACTGCGTAGTCTTTTAGCTAAATACTCGTTTATTCTATTTGATTAGTATTCTACAGAGCTAAGGGTTTAATTTTGTACTTTGTAAAAAGGAGCATGATATTTTCATCATTTCTAACCATACTTAGCCTTGCCTGATATTCTTGCCTTGACAATGGAAAGAAAGTTTTTATGAGTCACCAATGTGTTATAACATTGGTTATAGAAATGTATGAAGGGTATGTAGAGTGCCGATATCGGTGATATTTAGTAGAGTAAGAGCTTGTAGCAATTAGCTCTATGATTTAACAGTTGTTTAGAGCATCTCCAGTCGTGATTTCCATTGCTATATAAAAACAATATATCCCAGTTGAGTTTGTATTTATATTTAATTAAGAAATGTGACAGTCAAGTTGCTATTCTGGATGGAAATAGTAACTCTGGGGTTTAAAACCTGAAGCTTGGACAGTTTTGGGCAATGGAAAGACGTAAAGCTCATAGAAATCTGTTGTTCTATTAATGAGTTGTTGTCTCGCATCTACAGATGCAACTATTAGTGCAAATATAAAGTTGGAATTCTACCACGTCTCAATTCAAGCTCAATGGACAAGAGTATTGTGTGAAATGAGAACTCTCTAGCACTTAAGAATAACTGTACTACAATTAAGAGTTGCACACAACAGTTTTGTGGGTCAAAATCCATCAAATACATACTCACAACAACGAGGTCAATTTTTACCCAGGATTTCTATTGCTTTTTATCTAATCAATATCGAGCACCCCGTTTTTATTTAGGTTAAAATAAAAACGAGATGCTATTAATCATGCGTAGGATCGTTTACAAAACTTTAAGAATGATAAGAGAATTGTTGTTTTTATGTTCATAGTGAACTAACATGCCGAGTGTCGGACATGTTAGAAAGTGCCAACAAAGGTAAATTCTTGATGATATCAGATCAACTGAATTTCTTAATAAAGATTCTTATAATCCCATTAATTGCTCAACAAACGTACGCATTTCCTTTCGACTTAAGTTGCCATTGCCATCGACATCAAATGCTTCAAAACATTCTTCAAAATTGACTGGAGGAACTTTGTCACCATCTTTTTCATACTCTGCAATGAGATGGTAGACAAATTTACGAGTTTCAATACGATCAAGATACCCACTGTCATCTTGGTCATAAGCTTCCCATATTGTATCGACACAAGCGTCAATGGTTTCTTTAAAACTCTTCATCATTTCAGCGTCCATTACTCCTCTCAATGCAAATGCCACAAACTCAAGATCAAGAAACTTTCTTGCCCAGCACCACAAACAATTGCGACAGTATGGATGTTTTGCATAATCATTCTCGCTACAGATTGGACTTTGCTAATCATAGACGAAGTGGACATGAATTCGTATTGAAGCGTTGCTTTAGTAGTAGAATCGACATGAAGATCACAAAGAATTGGGTACTTATGTAGACCAAACAACTCATTTATCCACACTCTAATGTATAAACAATCAATCGAGTTTAAGAGGTCATTTATAGATAACTAAAGGTAATTCTTAAAGAAAGTACCTGTAATTGAGAATATTTATCCTTAGTTTTCATTGTGATAATATCAAAGCAATTACGATTAAGAGTCCTTTTCTAACAGCGTATTCATAAAGTACTTGTCCTCAATTACGTCAGTAACATTCGCCTTCTACATTATAAACTTTACAAATATTTGCATCTAAAGCCGACATTTTACTTTTGACTAATATGTGTGTTTTCTATTTAAAATTCATAGATACCAAAGCATTGTACAGTCCTTTAGACTATGTCCAATGCATTGTCAACAATCATAACTTCACGTTCATAACATTTACTGGTACATCATTGATTATGCTACAACGATTAAACGATATTCGACATAGTTAACCTTTTTAAATTGCAACTTTGTAGCCATAATGGACAATAATAGTATTTATATCAACAAGAAAGCTGTGATTTTAAAGTTAATATGATCACAATGATGCTTGGATAAATTTCGATTTCGATCAACAGGGTGAATATTAATTCTCACAGCATATTGAAAAAATAAGGTGACTTATTCAGGATTATTCAGGATTCCTGCGAGAAAAAGGCGCGTAAGTCACATGTGAAAAATGTTTTTCACGTGAAGAACACAAGTTGATGTTTGTAGATTTGGGAGCAAACAATTTTTTAGTAAGGGAACGTCTCAAACTGAACTGAGGAATGGTCGACCCTGTTGCTGCGAGTGAGATTAATACGTCTGTGAATGCAGCCATTGCTGGTGGCTTCTTCGTCTTCTTTTCTGGGCTCTTTCGCTTTTCATGGAAGTACTGCCAGCAACATAATCCAAAATTTGCGAGCTTTACACCTGCAGAGAAAGCAGACTGGTGTTCACGGTAAGTGATATACTGTAGCATTGTGATACTCATTACGTATCTTTCAGAATCAATTCGACAATTCATGCTCTTATTATTGTCATTGGAGTTGTGTATGCAATTTGTGTTATTCATTGGGATGACGATTATCTACCGAAAAGTTCGATACAACCTGCTTGTACAGTGTTCTCTATAGGTAATTACTTTTATATTCTATGAAAATGATAATCATGCAATGCTATAGCAATTGGATATTTTTTAAGTGATCTTATTGTTGTCATGGCATGGCCTGTTCAGCTCCAATGGGTCTTTATCATACATCACATTGTTGCTGTGTATGTTTGATCAAATGTAACATTAGAAACTTATTTCTTATGATTAGTGTCCCTTATATTATCAACAACTTTGTGTCAGCTTGTACTGGATGCCAATTTGGTCTTTTACTATTTTTACTTGTTGAAATCGCTACACTGCCACTAAATGCTCGTGGCTTTATGGAATCTATGGGAATACAAGATTCACTTTCCCATACACGTGCAATTTACGCTACCTACGTAACTTGGGCCGTATCACGCACACTTTTACCAGTTTACTTGTTGTACGTTTTCTGGTCATTTTCTTACCCAGCTGACAAAGACGACGATGTTTGCTTTTACCCAAATTTAATTTGTGCCCATATCATTGCAGCCTTTTGTGTTGGAGTATTTTGCTTTGTTCATACCCCTGAGATTCTCCAACGTTGGAAGACTGTCATTGACGCTGTACAATCCCCATCTGTACCAGTTGATCCAACTGAAGTTATCATAACCAGTGTGCGAACAGCACACCCCACTAAACAATACAAAGGACCTGTCGTTAATGACACCTATACTGCGCATTATGATCAAGTTTGACTTTCACACCCGTATTCTTAGCTCCTAATAACTTTATAATCACCCTGTTCAAACCTTTCACAACTAACAATCACTAATCTCACTCACATTCACATTTTAAACCAATTTCTTTCATCACAATTAATTTCACTCACAATTATCATCTTAATCCCTCTCACATACATAAGTATCCATTCTACTTCAATTTGATCCTTTCTACTTGTTATTTAACTTATTAATCATATCTCATTGTAATTTACTACATCAAAGAATCAATTCGATTGACAATTCTATTCAATATGAATTGCGTTAACTATTAGAATATCATAATTCGATTGTAGTATTTTCAAGTATTCATAATCTAATTGCAACAAGTGAGAAAGAAATTTAGTCTGTAGACTCAGAATACAATTTTGTGCAGTTCGATTAGTTTACAATCATATCATGCCTAGTATTGGATTGGCTAAAATCCTTGTAGATTTGCTGTGTGGATTGGCTAAAAAGAGGCTAAAAACGTGCTGTGATTGGTGCAAATTCTGAACCAAACGTTGACCGCCTCAGAACCAGCGACCAGGAGGACATGCGGCTTACGGTGGAACTGATTTTGAATGCTCGAGCGCACATTAATCCTTTACGTGAACGAGAATTGGACCTTCGTGGTAGATAGAGTTGTTCATTCTCTATTGATTGATGTGTTTTAGGCTACAAGATTCCAGTGCTTGAAAATTTAGGTGCAACCAAGGTACATGGTTCGAGTTCGATATGGTGATCTAATCATGGAAGGACGGGTTTGACTGCTTGGATTTCTCGGACAATGAAATCAAGAAACTTGAAAACTTTCCAAGGCTTCGACGCTTGCGAATGTTGCTTTTTCACAATAACAAAATTGCTCGAATTCAAGACAATTTGGTAGACGCAATACCAAATTTAAGTGTCTTGCTTTTGACCAACAATAACATTGCCAATTTAACAGACATTGATCCACTTCGATGTTTGGAGCATTTGGATATCCTTTTCAATTTCTTTTTTAAGATT
>JNBS01001781.1:0-13606 GCA_002081575.1 Thraustotheca clavata | reverse complement strand
CTGCGTCCAAAGGACGAGATAGACGACGTTCAGGTGTTGGAGTTGTATATTGTTGACGAACTGGTGTAAGAGTGCTAAACTCTTCACCTTCGTAAAGGTAAATGCCTTTAGAATTCGGCATGGGATGAATTGTGTAATGAGGGAATTGAATAAAAATCTACAGCATGTTCCCTGAAGTAGTGACGCTAAAAAGGTAACATGTATCGTGTAGAGGAGGTTGTAGACGATCAGGTGCACATTCTTATTCATGATTATTGGGACAACTATTGTAAAGCAAACTATCATTCTGATTTATTACATCGTTTTGATGATAGCAAACGTTAACGTAAGCATATATCGATAATATATACATATAGATACATACAAGATTTATCTTCCTGTAAAGCAAGATCTGAATGTATTTACTATACAAAATTATTATTTATAAAGGGTTGTCTACAAGTTGATAAGATTATAGCAAACCAGATCCTGAAGTTAAGAAATCCATGATAATCAATATGCTTGATACCAAGCACCATTTTAGGACTGATTATTTTATTGGAGGACTTTTTAGACATTGAGGAAAAAGAAACTTAAATGTAGTTTATAATGAAGAAAGATGGATTAGTAAAAGATAACCATTTTGATCCCACATTTTATCCACTATGATGTTGTCTGGTCCAGCGTCGTCATTTGAAAAGTCTTCAATTAACAGTAACTTTGAGTTGTAAGATTGAGACGAGCACTAGTTGCACAACTATTCCGGTGGTAGAGAGATGAAAATGAAATGATACCCACCCATAAGTGCATTTCTTATAATCTCATGCGTTTATTACATCGAGGTTAACGCGATTAGTGACTGGTGTTGATTGCAACATGGATATGCGTTGGTACAATTGCACTGACGAACAATCGACAAGAATAACACTGTTTCTGAGTCGTGTAGAACATCCTACTTCCTATAATAGTAAACTACAAATATATTGAAGTAAAGCAAATCCACAAGTTATTGAATAATCGTATTTCATTAATATAATTGTTCATCATATTTGAATTAACTGTAAAAGGTGATGCGAGTTATGGATATATATTTAAATTCACTATGCAGACGCACTTGTCATGTTGGTAAAGTTGGAATTACAGCTGATGTGATCCTCATAGTATCAAGAAACTGGTGCAATTCAAGTAGTGTAAAAACAACTCATTATCAAAAATTCCCTGTCCATTCAAATTCCAAGAAGTAACCACTTAAAGTGGTTGTGAAAGGACGATATATTTTTTTAGAAATGTAATTTTCAAAGTACAACCGTAGTAATCATTATTGCATATCTATTTACTAGCCTTTACAAATTTTACCAGGTAACTTCACTCCATTACACTACACGGGCTTGAACATTTAAATATTATCTTCTGGGTCCGTTTTCTCGGAAGAATCGTCAATGCGTTGACCGAGGATTCTTGTGACCATCATATTTCCATTAACGTTCACCATTGTTCTGATACGAGAAAAAACAAAATCCATTGCAACCACATAGGCATAAGATTGTGGTACTGGGGCATTCGGAAATACCGTCTTCCACACAGTAAGTAATACGATAAGTGGTGACCCCACCACAGGTGCAGTGCTTAAAGCTCCAATAACACCAGCAAAAAACAAAACAACTAATTGAGGTGTTCCAAGGGCATCACTCATTCCATCCATATTTGTCATAAACACAACCATCAAGGGGTGAAAAAGCCCAGAAGCATTTGTATTGACTGGGGTTCCCAAGCACATAATTAGTTGTGTTGCAGAATATGACACAAGTCGAGTTTGTGAAACAACAGTGATGGCTACAGGTAGTGTAGCCAGAGGTGATGCACATCCAAATCCAAAGGCATAAACAGGTAAGAGTTGCTTCATGAATGTGTAAGGGTTTGTATGGGTAAAGAGGTACACAACAAGAGGCAAAACAATCATGGTATGCGAGATAACCCCACACATAAATGCGACGAAGACGAAACCAGCGTGCGAAGCAAATTGACTCGTATTAGCTGTGTAGCTCACCATAGCTTCAGCAACTAAACAAAAGACAGCAATTGGAATTGTGCGAAGAACTATGTAAATCAAAACCAGAATAGAGCCACGAGTTTGTCGAAGCACATTAAGTAAAGTGTTTGCCTCAAAATCACTAGAATGTGACTTTGCAACTGCATAACCAAAAGGCAAAGCAAATGCTGTGATACTGAGGATTGTGCCTTGATCCATAGCCGTGAAAATGTTATCTGGCACCAATTGATTGAATATTGATAATATTTGAGAAGTCACGCTTGTAGTGTTTGTAGTTGTTGACGATGTTGATAATACACCATTAATGTCATCTAGAACAAAATTTGCACCCACAGCACTTTCCATAAAGCATGACACTGTGCCATTAGGGTGTGTTCCAAGGTATAAACCATTAGGGCATTGTAGTGCCACCGAAAGGTTTTTGTTGGCATGTGAGGCAATAGAAGCATCTGTACCTGCAGATAGATATTTATATACAAGGGTGACTACGAAGCCTTGTAATGATGATAAGACTGACGTCAAGAAGAAAGTTCCAGCAGTTTGCCATGTCATAAGAGATTTCTTGTTCAGTGCAATTATCTCAGCCACTGACACCGACAAAGTTGAAAATACAAAAGGCACTACAAGACAACGCAGTGCTCTTAGAAATAATGTTCCTGGCAAAGCTACCCATTCCATAATGCTAGGAGAAATACCAAGTTTTCCAAGACCAAAGCCAACACCAACACCAAGTCCAGCAGCAACTATAATGAGCAACGATGTGGATATCCCATAGACTTTACCAGCATCAAACGAGTCATGCATTGTTGGTGTCGGCTCTGATCGAAGATCACAAACAATAGTGTCATCACTGAACGAATTTGTAAAGTTTGTTCGTAATCCAGTTTCTCTTGGTGGACGAGGTTGGTTTATAGTTAAAATTGACTCTTGTCGTGATGGTGTTGGGTCTTGTGAAGCCGTATACGGTGTCTGAGGAGCAATGTCCTCTTGGTAATAGAGATAAATACCCGACTTGCGGTCTGCCATCAATTTAGCAAAAAAGGATATGAAAATGTGTAATTACAGTAGCAATTGTGACTACAGTATGACTGGAAATAACCTGCTCCAACAGCACACTGAACACCATGTGGCTTACTCGCATCTGATCAAACTACAGTACACAAGATTAATAGACACATTGAAAGGCAAACTACAATTTTTTATGCTTTTTGTTTTCATTATCCAAACTTTTGATATTGTAATTTCAAAGTAGGCTGTATGTGACGTAGGAGATTTTATTGAAAAATCGTATAAAATCGATGTGCGATTTGAAGTCTTTGTGTGGCGCCATCATCAAAATCATCGCAGGTGTTCATTTGCAGAGCTCCACGGAAGCTTAGGAGCCTGTGGTACGCTAATCCCAATCATAATGTTAATGCAAAAAGTGACATAACAATCCAAAGAGAGCAACTTTATCAGAAGTACATGTGTATAGGCGACCTGAAATCAGCTATGATGCATTTACATAAAATATACCTGCATTGTCGTGTCAAAATGTATCTGAAATTGATTGCAATTGTGAGAAGGCAGAGCTGGAAAGGATGAACGTACTTGGAGACACTGCAGAGACATTAAATGTGGCTGGGGAATAGAACTTTTCAGTGCAATTTGTCATTTGCATAAAAAAAATCAAGTCAAGTTTTACTTCAAGTCTTAGTATGTGTACATATTTAATTAAAAGCTCGGGTTAAAAAATTACTATCTGCACTAATCTAACAAGCTTACAATTTAATAGTTTTGGTATGTTGTAAATGACTTGCCATCTATCTCAAGTCGGAACTCGAGTATAGCTTCAAATACTAAGATGTAAACTGTAGCTCATTTCCAAGCTTCATTGATATTCTCCAGTTCTTTAATAAGCTTCAATTTGTCGGCAGATTCAAACTGGAAGTAATAAGTCTTTGACCAAAAATGATACGTTCCTTCACTGATTAAATTTTTTGGCTCGATGAAGAAACAATTGCATACTGGCGAAACACAGAGGCACTCAAGCTTCTCAAGATGTACAATTACTACCCCACATTAATTTGAGTTTGAATAATTTATTTTTATTTGGTCGATGGTATTTCCAGCTACTAAGTTGAATATTAAACTTGGTCACCCATTTAACTATCTTTTTATCGTAATACGTTGTGCTTGCACATGCTGTTATCCCACTTGCTCAATGTGAAACGTGATTGAGCAATTGAATGACAATAGGTACACAATTTGAAATGAAAAAAGTTTGTTGTTTAGTTTACTTATCCAACCTCACATAACGTGAGCCAATTAACGATGAATTTATGGACTTGAAAACAATCGCAGTACGTACATACAGCTGCACTATAGCTCTATTTTCTTGTGGAAAATTTCATTATAGCATCCATACACTCCGGCGCCAACCACAAATTTTTCAGGACATCACATTCGTGTCTAAACAACAATTTTGTCATGATTGATATTTTGGACAAAAAATTACTTGTTCACTTCTTGAAGCATCTTTAAATTCCCACGACGAATAAGCTTCTTTGATTCTTTCATAGAATTAGGGTATGCATTCGAGAGTGTTCTAGTTAACAATTTCAGTAATTTGAAGAACTTAGATTTACGTACTTGACACGTTTTGCAACCTGCTCATCGAAATCGGAACCAAAGACTTCGGTAACAAGCCCACGTCGCTCAGCCTAATTTTTAATAAATACATAATGCATTTGTGTCATATACTGTAGAAGCCGAAATTTCTTGACCTAACAAGAGCATCGCATTGGCATGAGTTTGCCCCATAAGTGCTGGAAAAGTCACAGACGAACATGCTTCAGGGGATTGTCCCAAAGCCGTAAATGGAGTTTGAAAAGTAGATCTTTCATGTGCAAACACAAAATCACAGAGACCAAGAATGGTCACAGCAATCCCAATTGCTGGAGCTTGGACTGCTGCCACAATAGGTTTTTCACAAGTAATGAATGAATCAACAAAGCGCTCAAGAATCTTGGAGGCATCATCAGCAAGTTTTTGAGGTCCACCAGGGTAATTAAGGTCAAACATGGAAAGATCATTTCCACCTAACCAATATTTTTTAATGAGTCCTAGTAGTATTTTTTGAAGTGTTTACTTGAAAACATTGGTCCTTTAGCCTTAATCACAATTACTTTGATATTTGGGTCCTTATTTGTAAGAGCACTGATCACGGCTTCATACATACCAATGTTCAACGCGTTAAACTTTTTTGGTCGGTTAAACTCGACAGTTAAAATTCCAGAGTCCAATTTAATTAGAATGTCTTCAGCAGGGTTTTCAGCAGCCTTGCTTTGCCCAACGCCTGCCTTGGCCGCCAATCCATCAATAAAACTACAGTATCTAGTACAAATCTTTAAATGATAACTTGATAATATTTTTTTACTTTTCCATGGCTTCATTTGTACTCATATGACTAAGCCCAGTCCAAGCATCCCATTTAGCTTTTCCCTATATGTAGCTTAAACAATTGAAATCAATAAAAATCGTACGACAAAATCCAACATTCCAGGCTTAGGAGAATTGCATTTACCTTCAGTAGCTTGTTTAAAAAGTGCATACATTTGTAGTTTCGTTTGGTTGTCATCAAGTGGTGGCAATGTTTTACCCAGTGCAATTTTTTCTTTAAAAAGCTCTTGAATTGACGACGAAAAAAGACGTCCACGATTAATTGTTTTAGCGATGCGGGTAGTAAACAACATGTTGGAAGATGGCAGTCGATTCAATCCACCGCTTTGTCGTTGACGTAAGCCTTTTACTTCAACTTGCCACTCATCTTTTCCTAACCGACATTGAATGACCAATCAACGTTCGCCAATTCACATCTTGACATGCATACTGCAAACTTGTAAAATGACAATTTTGTCAAATGACATGCTATGTATTATTGATATATTCATACAAGCAAAAGTTTTTAACAATAATTGTGAACACGTGTCGAAAAGTACTTTGTATATCAATTAATTTACAAATAGTTAAATAGGTAGAGTGAATGATCAAGGAGGTAATGGAATAGCTAACTGCAATCGTTTTTCTAAAGAGATATCAGCTTTTTGCTGAATGGCATGCACTCTCCAAGTTTTGACATCAAATATAATTATTTTATGATGATGACGGATACTTAGTAAACCATCAAGAACGGCCGTGGCGCGATCCATATAGTACACTCCATTTATGACCCAATCATCGTTATCAAGTAGATATTTTGCTCCAGCACTGAGCAGTATAGATTGACCACGCCTTGGGGAAACATTTGGCCATAGAAACTTCCAGACAAAATAACAAAAGATATTTGAGGCAATAACAATGAAAATTAATTCACCAAATCGTTGGAGCGAGCCGATTGCAACAGTTCCAGAGTGGCATTTTATTTGAAAGTCTATTGTAACAATTTGACATTCTGGAGAGTATTTGGCTTCGTGTTGAACTGGGAGTAATATGGTAAGACAAGATGTAATTATCCAAATAAGAACACTATTCCAAGTCGAATAGTAATATGCATAGTCAGTAGATATTATGAGTCCAATATCAGTAACTATTCCACCAAGCCAAGTAACCTCGTTAGCAGCTAAGCAAGTCGTATACCAAGGCAATACACCAGCTGAAAAGGACGTCAGTGAATTACTCAAATCTAGCTTCAGTGTTGCTGTAGCAAGTAAGCTCATTGCAGTTATTCCTCTAACAAAAAGAAAAGGTCTTCCAACCCAAATAATGCCACCAACACGGCTGAGCTCAAGCATATTTCCCCCAGCAATATATCCACGGCTCAAGATTATATAAATGGCTGTCAAAATCGCTAGAAGCGTCATAACTATTGTGACATATTCAATAGCTCTATGAGCATAAATCGAAAAAACCACAGGCAACTCGGTGGTCACAATTGGTTGAATGCTATTAATTCCACCATCTCCCATAATTGTCCAGCTATCTTCGTCGCCTTGAAAGCTAACAACTTCACGATTGCCCTTAATCCAATCGAAAATATACATCCAAGCAAAGAAATCGTATACTGGATTTGTCTGGTCGATGATCGGAAGTCTGAATATCGTTGCTGGAGAAGTTAAGTTTGCCACACCAAATTGAAGAATTTGAATATTTAATGCAATAGCTGCATCATATGCAACCTTTATCCATTGCTCTCTTAATGCAATAATATCAAGCGCATCTGTCAGCGTAAGCACAGATAGAATTGCTTTCTTGCACATTGACTTACTGCCTATAGCTTGTGCACATATTGTTGATAAATTGCTTTCATGGGTTATCGATGCTAGAACACTTGCATAAATAATGTGTTCTGGATGCGGACTAAAATAAGTTGTTACTGAGGTTGTGCATTGACGAGAAAATGTAAAAAATTGCAATAAACCACTTCGAATGGTTGATGACCCACTTGTTGTACTTGGTGGGCATAATAACGAACCACTGATTGTGTACATGCCAATATCCAGCCATTGCTGCGGTGCCGATATAATTAGTGATGCCCATTTAATATTAGCATAAGCTTGCTGCAAATGAATTGATTGCCCTCGAAGGGTGTAAAAAGCTTCAGTAATTGATCTTGCACCATGACTCAAATTGTCAGGTACACTTATGTACTTTACATCAACAGAACCAAATGGCCCAAGTGATTTCATGCTAATCAAAACACCAACAGTAATTGGTGAAGACAGGATGGTGCCATATTCTACATAAATTTGTTGTATTGATATGTTGCTAAAAGCAAAATTTGAACTGGAACGCACTAAACTCTTGCCACCAATTGACGTGGTATTGTCCATAATGGCTAAGAAATCATTGCCTAAGCCCCAGTACATTTTGAGCGATGTTTGTTGGTTCCATCGATATGCACCCAAAGTAGATTGAATTGTGAATGGGTATTGTCCCCCATAAGCATTAATTATGGAATAGGAATTTGCCACTCCAATGTATTTGTAGTTTTGCCATTGCAGATCATATTTTTTGACACCAAATTGATTCCAGTAGTTAGCTTCATCTGGTATACTTTGTCTACTTAAGCTTACATCGTCAAGAAAGCTTTGCCCTTTAGAAGTTCTTTTTAGTTCATTTGCAATTGCAACTTCAAATTCATCCCCCCAACAAGCCATCCAGTCAGTCCATAGTATATTACGCAAAAGGGATTCAAGAAACACTGCTCCATTTTCAGTCATCGAGTTGCAACGCAATTGTCGTTTAAGAGAATTTGCCATTTCCCATCTTTGTTGAAAATCAACAAAACAATATTGAGTAAAAATCCATGGAGCCATACACGCATTAGATTCTCTCAAACCTTCAATAGCATCTAAAAGCCCAGTCAAATTGGTGCGATGTACACGAGAGCCAAAGTGATGTGACGGCATTATAATGGTGGAAGATAAATTGTAAGAATCAAAACTATTGATACTTGGCCCATCAAGTTGGTATGAGGTATCTGAGGCACCAAGGGCAATGCAAGACAAATACCAATTAGCAAGAAAAAGGTGAGCACCAGTCATATTAAATCCTGCCCAAATGAGATCGTTTGACCAGTTTACTTGAGCAATATAGAAGTATGATATGCTACTATATATTGCTGCTACAATATATATTGATCCAACTACAATCCACAATCGCTGATTCCATGCATGCCATTTTGTAATTATCATTTGACCTGATACTATTTGAGATACATGAGGGAGGTTTTTTGATGGTGTCAATAATAACCAAAGATTAAAATTAAGTATCCTATCTTTTGTCCACGGCACCAAGCCTGCGAGTAAATCAGAGTGTTTATCTCTGTTCTTTCCAACAAGAAATGCCTGAGCTACCCCAGGATAAGTATTAAAATCACATTTAGTGTCGTCCAGGTTAAGTAAAGCAACAAAAATTGTTATAATAGGCACAAAAAGAACAGGAACAGATATAAGTGTGCAAACTCTGGTATAATCTCCAATGGATATAACAGAACCACTACAATGAAGCTGAAAGTACAATTCCTGGTTTGTGCAAGTTCGGTCAAGATGGGTTATTATTTTAATAGGTTGGTATAAATCCACAATTATGTAGATTAACCACACAATAACACAACTTATCATACCTGAAAGCCTTACACTTTTTGGATTTAGTAATATAACAAATTCGGTGACGACATACGTCACCCAATTTGCTTCATTTACCAAGACAAAAGTTTCCACCCATGAACGAGGGGTTGAATCAAATTTAGTTAGGTTTTGAACATTTGATAGCGCAATTGGAGCAGTGCTAAGTAATAAAATTGCTGTACAACCTCGTAGAAACATGAGTGGACGACCAAGCCAAGTAGAACCACCTACACGATAAAAGAAGAATAAATTCCTTGTATCGAGTTTCAAACGACAAGTGAATGCAAATATTGAGGTTGCTAGTGTCAAAAGGCCCAAAATACCACTAAAGTATATCACAATATAATAAATAATGTATGTTGAATTTGTGATGATTTCAATGCTTGGATCGTTGGAATTTATATTGAATGCATCTGAAATAAGGACAAGAGTACCGTCATCCCCTTCGAAGGCCACAACTTCTCGAATTCCAATAGTCCAATCATAAAGAATTGTCCAGGCATAAAAAGCCCATTCTTCCTGTAATAAAGGTTGAACAAGTAAACTCCAGTTTGTTTGGCTATAATCTGTGGCAAATTGCATCAAACTGATATTTATAAAATCAATAGTTTTGCTAACATTTTCTACTTCAAATGAATTGATTTCAATACTTGGACGTAGCTCCGAGGCGTGGCTTAACACAGTTTGGCAGTTTGGTGATGTTTGCAATTTGCATATTGATGTGGTGGAATCGTTTGTTATTGAGAGCCCAAATAATATTGAACGTTTAGAGAGCATTAATGAGAACGGTACGGGTGTGCTGCATGAATCTGTAGCAGAAAATGATTGCTGAGAAAATATTTGTGCACTACCACCTAGACACATTGGATTGCCACCAAAATAAAAATAATCACCATTCCACATAGGAGGAAGTGGGCTTAAAGTTATTTTTTCTACATTGTTATACAAGTCACGGAGTTGGTTTGACTCCAAGAGGCTTTCTGATAACCTCTTATTAAAAGTAGACACTAAATTAACCAAGTCTGTGGGAACTGGTAGTATCCACATATCAACAGATAGATACGACCCAAAAGTGCTGTGGATTAACCCTGTTTGATTGATATAATCTCCAGATTCGTCAAAAAGTGCTGCTAGAGATTCAAATACCGGTGGTTGCATGTAATCGCACGGTACAATCATAAAATAATTTGAAGAGCCCCTGACTAAACTAGAGTTGCACCCATTTACTAGCAAGTTTAAATCATTATTAAAAAATGCATTAAACACCCCAGAAGTCCATGGGCCACCTAGCTGAGCATTGGCCTTAATAGTAACAGATTGGCCAATTCCCAATGCATTGACAATTTGTACATTATCATCAAGTCCTGTCAGAATCGCGTTTTGCCACTGAAGTTTGAATGTGGACAGATTAAACGATGTCCAGTATAATAGTTCCTCTTTAAAGCTTGTGTTACAGCTTGCAGTTGAGTTTAGCCAGAGTAAACCAGCTTTTGTTTCCTCGAGTGCTAATTGAATGCCAACAGTAAAGAGATTTCCAGGTCCACCGAAATTTGCAATAAATTTACTCCATTTCGTATTACGAAGGAATGCCTCTAAATATACTGCAGAATTGGTGCTATACTTGTGTGCACACCGACTTTGGCGTTTATCTGTGGTGGCTATTTCCCATTGCTTTGTAAAGTCTACCCAGCAAAACTGTGTCGGCACCCATAGAAGATAAACAGAAGACATGTTGCGGATTGTTTCAATTGCATGAGGCAATGAAATTAACTGTGTAGTTAAAATTGCTGCCCCATCTCCTGGATAAACAAATGGGTAAGTTAAATCAGTGCCATAACTTTTATCACTTAATACTGTAGTGATATCAACCTGACCCATGCTAATTTCTGTTTTAAGTAAAAAGTTAATACTATCAATTAAGAACGCTTGATGTCCACTAGCATTGTAGTTTGGCCACCATAAGTCGTTGGAAAAGCTCGGTCGAAGTATATAAAGATACCAAATGGTGCACGAAAATGATCCCCATAACCACAGTAAAGAGATAGGATCTAACCTATGATGATTGCGAGGGAAAGGGTCATCTTGAGCCATTGATGGCATATGAAACTAATAAAAAACGAATGATAAGCAATTGTTAAACTCTGTGTAAAATAAGATGCGAGTTAAAATAAAAAAATGTGCAAAATATCCACCCTCATTGTGATTTAATGTATTCATATTCATAGCTACGATCTTTACGAAGATAATTTATTGATTAGTTTTAGTAGAATTCCCAACCAGATTAAGTTTATTGTGTAAACCATCGTGCATCATTTACATTTAGTTGCAATGGGAATGGTTTGAAACTCTCTTGATACGCGATTAAGAGAATTTTTTGCCTGCATAGATCTTTATCTATCCAAAAAAGCAGATAAAGTATGGCTTCGAAATGTACGACACGAACTAGTTACTTCAAAATACCGTTTTTTGCCTCAATACACTCAGGGCAAATTTATACACTAAGAGATTATGCCAAGCCTTTTGATTAAGTAGTTCCACCTCAATCGCCAACCGATGTTGGAAATAGCTAAAGTTTAACTGAAGTTGCCTTCAAATGTGGGCGCCCTACACCATAGTACATAATCATAAAATGAGTAAGAAATTCCATGTCAGCAATACTACAGTGTACGGAAAAGCATGATGTACAATTTTGACGATATGATTTTACAAATTGGCATATTTTGAGGGGTGAATCACTCACTCGGATTTAATTAAGATATGAAATGTCGATAAAAATTATTAGATGAACTTTATGACGAAGAAGCAAGAACCATTTACACAAATTCCAGCATTGAACAGACTAAAACCTAACCTCGATTTGATAATAGAATCTAAAAAATGGGAGCTCATATTTCATCTTTGAAAAGGATGCTGGGTATAACATACCAACCTATCATATTTAAAGATGGAAATGCTGAATAAATATTTAATGTAGCAGAAATGTGTGGTTATGTTGATCTTTTAGGCATCGCAGAATATTGGGTACACCATTTACCCTGTAGATTGGTTACAATTCTAGTCACGTGCCACAGTAGTCAACAAAATGGATAAGTTAAACAAAAGAAACTCTTTGGCATGTTTGGTATCGATAAATGTAGATTTTAGTAATCAATCCACTGAGACAAGTGGTATTAATGATAACATGATTATAAATCAGCCGAAAGCGCACCAAAAATTATACTATGTAGTGAATAACATACTGGAGGGTCTCCCGGGATTCATTCCTTTTTGATAAAACGATAGGCATTTCTATATCCAATTTTTATTCAGCTTGTTTGAGTAAATCCAGAAAATGAGCGAAGCACATGCATGCAAGTTTACTATGGATTTTTGTAAACACAATAGCATCTTCAGTGCGAACTACCCGCAGTGGTATCTTTTCCTCCAAATATGTACTAATCTTAGTAAGGCCCATAAAATTAGAGTAAGAAAATCAATTTGTTTGGATAGTGAGCTCATGTCTTTCTAAATAGGTTCTGCGGTATGCTCCATTTCCTCTACAATAGCAATGTATGAAACGCAAATAGGTGTTTCCCACACTACTGCCCACGACATGTTCAGTATCGTTATTGCGGTACCCCAATATCGAACCAGACTGATTTTAGTAATTTGAATATTATGTATCGATATTAAAAATTGCCCCAGAATATGACACAGATTGGAAACTGGGTCAAATAATTAATCCTATTGAACCTAAGGATATTTCCAAAAAGTCAATAGAAACAGGTAAAGCTTGGCACTGGGGGCAAAATCGATGGTCAGCACAGGTAAATTCTACAATTTTCTTATGAATTCCTTGATGTTTTGCTGTAGAACTCTCTATTGAGCTCATTTAATCAAGATTTGGTGGAGGGATTTGTTTATAATTGGCTTAGTGGTCGCAGTCAAGCTATTGGTGCTTGTGAACATCATGCAAAAGCAGTGAGGTATATGGTTTAAATTGGTTGATACCTTCTACAAGACCGCATTGCGTGGAATGAGTCAGAACATGTTGTCACTACTAATATCACATAAAATTGCAAATGTATGCGAGAAAGAGGAATTAACAAACGGAGTAGTGTTTGTACTCACCCCCTTTTGTTAATTTGAAGTTTTTTCGGTTAATTACCTAGAATAGTACAAACATCTGGTACTCAATTGTCAAGGCCAAGTAACAAAACAAATTGCTTTTACACTGCTAAATTGACGAAAACAAACTGCTTTTATCACTGATACAGCTTCATAATTATTATATGATTAAGACAAGTAATTAATTGGTTCATGCTTTATCTACTTTACGACGCTTTTCGCCAGTAGAAGGCTTTCGCTTTATCTGCTTTGGACCAGGTTTTCTAGATTGTTTGAGATTTATTTCTATGTTATTTTACCTTTTTGTATTGATTAAATTTCTTGTCTCAGTGCAAACATCTTCATCAATGGTAAGATCATT
>JNBS01001780.1:28468-44095 GCA_002081575.1 Thraustotheca clavata | reverse complement strand
ACTTCTCGAGCCGAGCAAATTGAAGCTACTGAACAAGGCGAATCGACTGTGATGGATCGGTTGAAACTTGATCAAAGGGTGCAAGACATGCTGGCGTTACGTGATCAAGAGGAAGATCGTACTGTTTGCCGTTTTGAAGATGCTGTCGTAGCTGAAGTATCATCTCGTATTCCTGTCTTTTCAACCATGACATTGGATGTTTCTGATGATGACACAGGAGCAATTGAATAAGCTATCTTGTGGTACCTGTGTAGATGACTCTGTTATATGTTTGTACTAATATGTGCTTGAAAAATATATATATTTATCAACAATGTCTTGTTAAGTTATGCTTGGTGATAAAGGAATTGGTGGTAGTATGGTTCAATTTCTTCCCCTCTTTCATATTTCTGTCTGACAATATTTTGAAGCAATAACAGCACCGCTCTTCGATCTTCTTCTGCCTGTGCAATTCTTCTTTCCACTGTCCATGGGCGTTCAGTAGGCGTCACTACCCCATGTCCATCTTGTTGGTTCATCTTTCGGCGCAAATAATCACACATATGTACATGGCACGATTCATTTGAATGCGGTGTTTTTGCATGATAATACAACAAACCAAAGATCTTACTGCAGTGCTTACATTCTTCGATTTCTTCAATCCGCGACGTAAACCTGCGGCTTGAGTAGCACTGCTTAAAGTGGCTTAGCGATACACGAATCTTATGGCAACGCCCATTGTGGCTATTGCAGTCATTCACACGACACGAAGCTGCGTGGAGTAATGCTTCATTGTACACACGGAGCTTTTCTTCCTGCGGGCTCGCCATCGTCAAATAGAAAATGCTCACTCTCTTCCACTTTGTATTTGAACTTCAAGCGCGCGAACTTCCACCTGATCTTTATGGCATTTATTTTTTATCTTGATTGCTTAAACTCGATCAAAGCCTGTACCAACATATTTATATGAATAATCAACTGTTCCATTGCTCAGATGTCGTAAGATTCACGCATTTCCCATCAGACCCAGTACGCGCACCTGAGCATCGCATCAGCTAAAGAGTGTTGGTAATGTACGATTCCCGTACAATTACTACACTTCTTTCCCCAAGTTGTGGGGCTATAAATGCGTCTTAGATAGTACCCAAGGATTCATAATAGTTGTCTATAAGAGCTTAGCTATAAATCACACTCTTTATTTGCTAGTTAATCGCATAAACCTTCACCATGTGTACGGTTGAACGTACGATGTCGTACAACGTCAGTGGGGCCACAATCGCACTTTCTAATTTTCCGTCATGGCCGCGACTCAACCGCTACAAGACATGCTCAACCGCTTGCACGATCGCCTTGCAGCAGTCGAAGCCAAGCTTGGTGTAGCTCCTCGTTCTCCCCGTGCTGCTTCTGCTGTAGCACCTGCTCCTGTACCTGTGCAAGTGGCACCTCGCATTGAAGCGTATGATGAATTCACCCAAACGTATCTGACCCCATTCCTTACGGCTGCAGCTAAACTTGGCCCAGAAGTTGAAAAGTATGGTGAAATTGTCAAACGAGCATTTGTTGCTCAACGCATGTACTTGGTGGCTGCTAGTGTTTCGAAGAAACCTGCAGGACCTGTCATGGTGTTGCTTGCTCCAATCCAGGAATGCATGAAAGAAATCAATAAATTGCGTGATAACCGCAGTGAATTTGCTCATCACCAAAATATGTTGAATGAAGGCATTCAAAGTTTGGGATGGCTCTGTGTTGAACCAGCACCAAAGCCATTTATTGAATCGTACATTGGTGGTGGTGATTTCTGGGGTAATAAGATCCGAGTTCAATACAAGACTTCCAACCCTGACCAAATTGAATTCGTTGCTTCTTTTAAGACGCTTTTGGTTCAACTTATGGCCTATGTCAAGGAACACCACACTACTGGTGTTACTTGGAATGCCCAAGGTGGTGATGTAGCCAACTTTTCCTCGGTAGCTTCAGCTCCTGCTGCCCCTGTTGCTGAAGCTGCACCAAAGCCAGCTGCACCTGCTGCTGTTGGTGGCATGAACGCTATCTTTGCTGGAATCAAGTCCATTGACCAAAGTGGTGGCAAGACGTCAGGACTTCGCACTGTCACCAAGGACCAACAAACTTGGCGCAAAGAATACAAGGGTAGTGATGCTCCTACTCCAGCTCCAGTAAAGGCTGTTGCTCCAAAGCCTGTCCATGCGGCTGCCCCAGCTCCAGCACAAGACCCAATATGCGAAATTCGCAATGGCAATTGGTTTGTTGCCCATCAAAAAGATATCTTTACCCTGTCGGATGTCAACTTGAAGCAACAAGTGTACATCTTTAACTGTAACCAAGCAACTTTGATCATCGAAGGCAAAGCTAAAACCATTGCTTTGGACAAATGTACCAAGACCAAGCTCATCTTTGACAGCGCTGTATCGTCCATTGAAATTGTCAATTGCAAGAATGTCCAGGTTCAATCGAAGGGCAAAGGTATTTTCTACTTCTTTGAGTTTTGCTTATTTTTTCCTAGTACCCGCTGTTGCCATTGATAAGACTGATGGCTGTTTGGTCTATTTGTCATATGAAGGACGTGATGTACAATTTGTGACTTCCAAGTCCTCCGAAATGAACGTTGCTTTCCCACAAGCTGAAGGCAGTGAAGAATACATTGAACGTCCTATTCCTGAACAATTTGTTCACCGCATCACGGATAATGATACTATCTCTTCGGATGTGTCAGATTTGTACTCGCATTAAAAACTAATGGTACATACCATGATTTTGTCAATGTATCATTTGTCGTGTACTAAACTTTCTTGATTAAAATGCACCTTCATTGCTATTAATAATTAAATCTAATCAAGCTAAAAGTACTATCAATTTTATCAATCATACAGCCAATTCAGAACATCTAATCAAGCACAATGAAGAAATGCCATGCCCTGTTTCAGTTGAAAAAAATTATCAAGGATTTCACTGTTTCCCAGGATAGGAGGGTGATATATTTGGACCTACATCGAACCTGGGTACACGACTCAAACAAAAAGCTTTGGAACCATGATATTGCATGTGGGGTAATTTGCAACAATGCACTGCTGAAGTATTTAGTTAAATTGGTTTAATACAACGGAATAGTTTAGACAATTTGTACACTTCAGATGGATAGAAACTTCCTTGGATAACAGTTCAATATCATATATCATAAGTTCAATATTCATAGTGTTACGCATGGTGAAGAAAGAAGAGGCGAAGGAAGTCATTCCTGTTGTGATTGAGCCTGAGAAGCCGAAGATTCCACCTGGCCGAGAGTTGGTGAACAGCCTACTTACCCAGGAGGACACGGAAGCACTTTTGGCTTTAGTTGTGCCGAATGAACAAGTCGAATGTTTAACTCGATTGCTTAAGATTGAACATTACGATAAAAACCCAAGAAGTAGAGCTTATGTGGATCTTTGTTTTTACAATTTACTATTTTGCAAAGAAGCAGCATTTGATGTCGATAAAACAGCCTTACTTTTTGCAATTATGGGTCTAGTACTTGAACATGCAACTACGAACTTAGTTACTTTACAAGAAAACTATCAAGTCCTGACGGGTTATCTTAAGAAACACAGTGTTGATATGCCTCCAGACAATGTCGAAATTTTTACTCTTAGCGATGTTCAGCGTATTATCAACTATCTTACAACCACATATTATCAGCATTTTCAAGCATATCAAGCTGCATTTCATGATAAACCAGATTTCGTTAGAGTTACTCGACACATTGTCGTTGAGACCCCAGTGCTACCTGTACCCATGGTTGAAGCAATCGAACTCAAAAAGTATGGTGCTAATGATCCTCTAACAGTAGAGCCTATAAGCTTGGAAGAAAAGAAGGAATAAAATCAAGGACAAGTGTCTATATTTTATATGATAATGCAAAAGATTTAACTGATCAAAGGCGGCATGAATAGCTTGTATTTCATTTCATTTCGCGTTCAATTACAATAGCAGAAGCACCACCACCACCATTGCACACAGCAGCGACACCAATTCTACAAAGTCATTTAGTGCAAGGATTAGAGTTGTATATTACCGTCCATTTTCTTGGTGTAAAACTGAGCACAAAGTAGCAATAATACGGGCTCCAGAGCAACCAAGTGGATGGCCAAGGGCCACAGCACCACCATAGACGTTTACTCGTTTAGGATCAAGGTTCAAAATCTTAGTATTTGCCAAAGCCACAGCAGAAAAAGCTTCATTGATTTCAAAGTAATCTACTTCATTTTTTGCTACATCAGCTCGTTTAAGTGCCTAGTAACATTAAATTAGAATTGGAAAAGGACAATATCCTTACTTTTGGGATAGCCAACGAAGGGGCAGTTGTAAAAAAGCGAGGGTCATGAGCAGCATCATCAAAACCACGGATCACAGCCAAAATATGTCCTTCTAGGCCAAGAAGGATTGCCTTTTCACGGCTCATCAAAACAAGTGCTGAGGCACCATCACTAATAGGCGAAGCATTTCCTGCTGTGACACCAACTGCAGGTTCAAAACATGGGCGTAATTTAGAAAGGGATTCAAGAGTCACAGCACGAGCAAATGCTTCCTCATCCTTTTCAACCATGGTTGGAGCTTCACCTACGGGATATTAGCATTTGATTAATGTATTTCAATTATCTTACCACGTTTGCGAACTACTGGAACAGGTACAATTTCAGCTTTGAATTTGCCAGCGTTTGTTGCATCCTGGAACAACATAAAATACTTCATTTCGGTAAATATCGTACCACAGCCTTGCGATAGCTTTCAGCTGAGTATTGGTCTTGATCAGCTCGAGATAAGCTGTATTTTTCAGCACACATTTCAGCAAAATTACCCATAGGAACGTTGTCAAAAGCATCGTTTAATCCATCCTAATTTCATCAATGAATCAATTCTCCCATTGAAAATATCTATTTACTCTTTGAATAGCATCAACAAATGAAACTTGGCCAAATCGAGCACCAGAGCGCATTGATCCAGTCATGTGTGGTGCATTAGTCATACTTTCCATTCCTATCACAAAGCAACAATGGTAACTATATCCAATATCAATAAATTCTTACCACCAGCAATCACGATATCTCTCAATCCAAGCATAATAGATTGGCTAGCAAAAGCAACAGCTACAAGATCTTAAGTACTTCATCAACAATCTTTTCTCTACCTTTCATTCCCGAGGCACATACTTTATTAAGTGATGTACAAGGGACTGTATTAGGAAGACCAGCTTTAAGCGCTGCTTGACGTGCTGGAGCTTGGCCAGCATTACCAGAAATCACATGCCCCATAAATACTTCTTCTACTTCTTCACTACGCACTCCGCTTCGTTCCAATGCAGCTATATAATCATATTTACATCGTTTTCTCAAGAAAAAGGTACCTTTGATTGCAATCGCTCCCAATTCGACAGCACTTTTACTCGCCAAAGTCCCATTCAAAGAACCCATTGGTGTACGTGCAAGACCCACAATGCACACATCTACAATCCTTTCAATTCCTTCTCTATTCAACTCAATTGTACCGCGGTTCGAAGTTACTTTCGCGCGCTTAGCCATTGCTTTCTTCAGAGTAAATTTCAAAATGAGATTTCGAGTTGAACTTCGTACTTCGTTTGTCCCTTTCATAGCCTCGTCTCACTTCGAATTTCGATATGAGCAATTTTTATTGGTTAAAAATTGATAGATTTTACATTCAATAACCAATCAAATATCGAATAAAATGGTGACAAAATGATCTTGGAGTGGTGATGTCCCAAATTGCCTTTTAAATTTCGGAAGAAGATCCTCATCCAAGGTTTACAAACCTTGGATCGTTTACAAATTAGTTCGATGACTATAAAAGTAATCAGTTAAACTTGGCGAATTCTCATGTACTTTTTCAAAATGTCGAGATTCGTTCAAGAAGGAATGGAAGAGATGTGTTTGGTTTGCTAAACAATGAACGCATTCATGGTGATAGTTCATTTATTACCATTTCTACCAATGAATAGTTATTATTTCACGTATTTTTATCTAATCAAAAATTGTTATTATTAGCGAATAAAACAATGAATTAATTTTAATTTTAACGAATCAAATAATACATTAAAATGAACCAATGGTGTAGTTAAAAATTAGCTCTTTTCAACCAATTAGAACGAAGTATGTGCTTTAACCAATCATATATTGTATTTAAATTAACCAATAATATACAATGAGAAGTTGATATTTTATCCAATAAGACTTGAGATTTACTGGAGAATCAAAATGCTTAAGCGTCAAACAGACTTGACATCGATCAAAGATCATCAAGAAGAATGGGAAAAAGCTGTAAAAGAAGGAATTTCTTGTCTTACGCAAATTGCCAATGCATTGCAGAAAGGAACATTTGCGGATGGACAATCTTGGGGAGTTTTAATGGATGCATCTGCGCTACATGATGAACTTCGCAACAAAGTAAGCAAGAACTTCTATCATGTTAAGCTAAAGAAATGTAGCTTGAACGTGAAGCACACCATAGCCAACACCGCCTCGTCAGTTTGATTGATCGTTTGGTACGAGACAGGTCGCTTTGGTCCACGTGGGATGATGCATCCATTGTTTGTAGGCATTGCTCGTAGCTCAAATGCGCCACTCCTGCTTTTATGAAGCCCTTCCTATTCCCGAAGCGACTTGGATGAAATCAGAAGCCACAACCATGATTTCCAAATATCAATATGGTACAATCGTATTCCTGTCGCCATCAAGAGATACTAAAAGAGTTGATAGAAAGCTATTTACAAGAAATCGTAGCCATGTATGAACAAGAGTTATTCTCGAAAACATTAATTGCCCAAGACATTCTTGATTGTCCAGATTATGACACTGCCACAATGTATATTGCTTCTTGGCAAATGCAACCATATGTGGACAAAGCAAGGCAAATCGAAATCTTAAAGCTCTTGTGCATTGATGCAAATCCAAAGAAATTATCTGCGTCATCTACGCATAAATTGGTCAAATAATCATCTTGTAATTGTCCAAATACCTTTTTTATACAAAGTACCAAAGACAATCCATTCAATTGTCACCATGTTTCTTGCCTTGGTTGATTGATGCAAATCCAAAGAAATTATCTGCCTCATCTACACATAAATTGGTCAAATAATCATCTTGTTATTGTCCAAATGTCTTCTTTATACAAAGCACCAAAGATAAGCCATTCAATTGGCATCGTATTTCTTGCCTTGGTTGCATGGACTCACCTACATCAAATAAAGATTGTAGCATCCATATCTTATCCTCCTCTTTCATGCAGAAAAGCTCTCCAATCTCTTCCAAGTCGCAGACACAAAAGCCCAACATGTTTAATCGATTGTGTAGCCTTTCTAACTGGTCCATCATGTAATGTTCATGTAATTTCTTCACCCATTCGGAATCAATCAAATATGCTTCCTAGAGCTTTAATATCCATCGTCTCCTATTACTTCATCCAACTTCAAAAAGAGAATTAAACTTGGAATTTGTATACTTTCTCTCGAATATACAATTGCATACAAGACGTCTCATGGACCCCAAGGCACACATTAGTCACATTTTGATTTTGTATGCTACTGGGTACGCCCAGAGCTGTGCTGAAAACACGCCATTTAAGCTTACCTCGAAGTATGTTTTAGCTACACACACATTAGTTGCTGATACAAAACCGAACTATTCTTTACAGGATGTGTAAAAGACTGGTTTTCGTGGCATAGGAAGGTAAATCCTTACATATTTACTATTACCAGCTGCGTTTCCATGCAAACACCAAGATGAAGGTTGCGTGGAAATAGATATACGATAGTGTTACGTTTAGACAGGCATCTGGATCATTGTTTATCATTTTCGCATTTGATTTGCTAGAGGTAATTGCTATCGTTCATCGTTCAATTTCAAATCGCTACAAGAATGCAAAGTCCATCGAAATATCACGTGCTAGCTACACCAAATGAAGCGTATGTGCTTGTATATGCTTGCTTGGAGATTGAGAGTTCGTAGGCCACTTGAAGACTCGACTTTGCGCAATCGAAATTTGAGTAAACATGGCAGTAACCATGTCATGTTGCCACCGATTAACGTCACTGCTCGTGATTCCATGCCTAGTAGAGGCAGTATGGGAAGACGAGAGTCTAGAATGAGCCGTGCTAGTCGTAGTGGAAAAGAAGATATGAGTGGCAAGCTTAAAATTAACATGGGCCAAGAACGAACGATGGGCACGAGCACACGATTTCGACGTAAGTGATAAATTTTAAAGAAATGACTGATCATTGATGTAATTAGCCGATTTTAAACTTAACTTGCAATTGGCACTAAGAACTGCAGTTGGTGTTATTGTTGCTTCCATGGTGCAAACTTCTTATACAGACCAAACTACGAAAGTTATAGCAAGCTTACCAACGTCGACGCAAGTCAACAGCTCTATTATTGTTGCACCTCCAACATTGCATGCAAAGCAGTGGTATTTCTTTCCAGATTGGTACATTCTTGGGGGTCTGAGCTACGTGGCAACAGCTACTATTTTCTCATGTGGTAAAAACATTGGTGCCACAGTACGAGAGATCTACCAGCAAATTTGTGGTGTTGGTATTGCTTTTCTCTACAATTATGCAATCTATTCAGTATTTCAACCTGAAATATTTTCGAGTTTAGCTGAAGGTACCTTGATTCGATCTTCTAGAGGCATGACAAATACATTTAGTCAATAATGCAATTCAGCAAGGTCGAATGTCGTGGATTACAAAATCATTCAGTGGCAATCCTTACTATGTCCATCAAACTGACTTTTATACAATTTTACCCTTTATTATGGTATTCACATTTGTCATGCTTATTCTTCCTGTGGTACGTCATGATATATCACTTTCTTTTCATGAGATCAATAGGAAAACAATACCCGTAAATTTGCACTTGGTAACAATTTGTATTTTGCACTTACTTTGGTCAGCCCCAATGATTTTATCAACCCAGCCAAACTCAAAGGCTTTAATGATCCATATTACTCGACAGAAAATATTCTTAAAAACCTTGCTGTCTATATGCTTCTTGGTGTACTTGGTGCTTGTTTTGCCTTCCTTGTGCTTTGGGTTCCATATCCAATTTTGTAAACTTTCATTCTTTCAAGTACATATCTAAAATTGATCATGTAGTGCTATTCGCAATATTCAAAAAGAGACAAAGGCAATTGCTGGCACTGTGCAAGATTTGCTCAACTTGATCGTGGATTCATATTATGAACTTTTTGAAACTCAAACTAAAGCGCAAGTTTGAGGTCGCTATGGCTAAAAGAGCCGTCGGGATGCATTATTTCCTAACCTTTCGTACGTCTGTCACCAAACCTTACATGGACCTCTATGCCTCTTTGATTGAAAATCTTCGTGCTATGACTCAAGCTATTCAACTAGAACGCTATGAACGTCTTCACATGTCATTTATGAAGAAGATTCAAAAAGATGTTTATATGATTCAGCTTCGAGCTGTAGCAGTCTTGGATGAAATTTCTACTGAAATTCACAATAACAATCGAAGTAAAACATCTCAATATTTTGATAACTTAGCCTCTGAATAGAACTCGACTTGTCGGAAATCAAAGAACTTGAGCACCAAGTTGAAAAGCTATTGCATGATTTCCAAAAGACTCAATCAAAAATCTATCGCAAGGAAAACCCAACAGCTAAAGACGTTGAAGGAAATATCCCACTCAACCTTTTCTTGTTTTCTCTTCAATCATTCTGCACGACGTTGATTGAATTCCAAGATTTGTACAATGAGAAGGACCACAAGACTGTAAGAATCTTATTGTATCACGTATTAAATCTATTAATTAGGGTTCTCGTATGAAGAAGTTTATCAAGAAATCACTAAGTACCTTTGTTGATCCAGGCAAGTACACCAAGTTGCGTTTCCAAAATGCTTTTAAGATTTGGTTTGCCATTCTTGCTGGTTGTTTTTTCTCTGTGTATGTCTTTGGGTACTCTGCTACTACTGCTTCGACTGTGGCATACGTCATGGGCAATCATATCGGTACAATTAATTATTCATTGTAATGTAAACTAATCAAAACCCTTTAGGTGGTTCTTTCAGTGTCACTGTCAATCGTGTCGGCGGTGTTGTAGCTGGCAGTATCATTCCATCAGTCTATTTGTTTTTCACTTGTTCGTATGGCTGTATTCGCAATGAACCTGATACCTCACGCGTAATTACCGTCTTTTTCAACAATGCCTTACTATTCATCTGGGTCACTTTTTCCATGTATATCAAGTGGAAAGGTGGCTACGAATCGTACGCAGGGCTTGTTGCAGCATACGTTGCTACCGGTGTATTGCTCCAAGGCTGCAATTGTAAAGCTTCTAACATTACTCCAATTTCATCGTACTCCAATTTGTGTCAAATGTCCCTCGGTATCGTCCTCTTTATCTTTGTCGAATTGGTATTCTGTCCACAAAGTGCCATTGGTCTTCTACGTGAAAATGTACAAAAGCAAATGGTCTTGATCCAAAAAGCCTTTGCAACACTTTTTGAACAAAATTTGAACTCGGAGGGTGTCGTTGATCAAGAAAAGATGGATGAAGTCAAAGATATTGTACAAAAAGAAGTGCCAGCTCTTCTCAGTGAACAAGTCGGTCTTCTCCGTGAAGCATCTTTTGAACCATTGCTATGGAAGCCACCATTTTCGTACCAAAAGTATGAAGCTGTCTTGGATTGTTGCAATCGTTTGCTCAACAATACCTTAATTCTATTCAAACTGGTGTCATGGTTCCAATTCCGTTGTGAGCAAAAGCAAGCTGAAGGTGCTTCTCTTGAAAAGAAGCTTAAAATCGATGAAATTATTCGTAAATCTTTGGATGCTGAACATGTTGTGACCAACAAAGAAGCTTGGGCTTTCTCAACCAAAGAACTTGGTGCTGCTATTCATGACACATTTGACACACTACATTCGCTTTTTGGTGAAGATTTTCGTTATGCTGATGCTGATCAAACTGCCTTATTTATGCAAATGAAGGAAGCTTTCCGACTTGCTGATACCGATTGCAGTGGTGAAATTGATGCTGATGAAGTCAAGACCATGCTTGAACATATTTTCCAGCAATCAGGGGCAATGAAAGTGGAAGCTATTGATTCTTACGTGCAAGAATTCATGGAGCTTGTTGACAAGGATCGTAGTGGAAAAGTATCGTTTGAAGAGTTCATGGAAGCTCTTGAAAATGGTTTAAAGCTCGAAGTCGAAGTGTTTCAACACAAAACAAGAGCTGTACCTTTGGCTCGTATCTCAGAGCAAGATGTTGCTGTCAATGTAGAGCTATTACAACATCAAAATTCATCTCCAGCTAAAGAAGGCACCATGTCCCCAATGACAAGATCACACGATATGCTCAATGTTGATTCCTTCTCACTTCTTGACATCGCAGCTACAATGCGTCATTCATACGCAGAATGGCTTATGGAAAAGAAGAGATACGAGAAGGTGTCGATGGAGGAACTTTTGTTATTAAATTGCTTGATCAGTGGTGTCAGTGGAATTGCGCGAAACTTAGCTTTGTTGGAAGAAATGACCGTGCAGCAATAATAGGATCTAATCAATGCACTTATTTCATCATTTTTATTGGCCCATTTGCTGAAATAGACTGTTCGGTATATCCTGTCTGCTGTGCAAGTAAAGAAATACAGGCATAGTGGAAGATATTAGACCTGTGTTCAATCTGTCTTTGAATTTAAAAATGATGCAATTGTAATTTCATGATCCATGTGCATTAGGATATGTAAAAAGGCTACACTGGAGAAATGAATATCTCCATCTAGTCGACCTTAATCGAAGCATAAATTTTCTTTGTAAACCAAAGCGAAGCCATGACACCAACGGTACCAGTCAATAGCGACAAAGCACCAGATACAATACCCATGTATCCGAAGTAAAGCATGGAACCGATGATGTTGTGGACATCCAAGCGAGTCCAGTAATAGTAAGTGGAGTAAAGCATGACATAGCCGCCACAAGCTCCAGAAACAATAAAGGAACGCCACCACCAGTTGTAGTCTTCACCACAGAGCTGGAAGTATGTCAACACAATGGTGATTTCAGCACATGTTCCAATCAAAATTACAAAAGAGAGTAAAAGAAAACCAAAGACGTAGTAATAGCGATCTGTCCAGAGCGATGTCAAGACAAAGAAAAGCTCAACAAAGATAGCTCCGAATGGAAGAATACCACCAACAATAGCAGTCATAAAATTCGTCATGTACCATGGTTGAAGTGGAATTGGACGCGGAATATTGCTTGTTGCAACTGGGAATTCAATCGAAGGTTGGCGGAATCCATAGTATGCACCAAGGAAAACTAGTGGCACCGACACGCCAAACCACAAAAAGATGACGAGAAGCATAGAACCAAATGGCACAGCAGCATCAGAACCAGCGCCCCAGACAAACAAATTGAGGAGAAAAAAGGTAGCAAACATGATGCCAGGGAAAAGCATACCAGTCATGATGGTATTGAGTTGCCATCGCTTGCCCTTGAACATTTTGTACATACGGGAAGATGAATAACCAGCAACCATACCCATCAAAATAAAGCACACCAAAAGAGCAATGATAAGTTTACCACGGTTGGATGGAGCCAAAAACCCGATAGCAGCAAAAAGAAGTGTGACCATAGCCATACCCAACAATTGGAAACCTACACCGATCATAACACAGAAGAGCATTGGTTGAGTAGCAGGTGGACGGAAGACATCAGCATGTACAAGTTTCCAACCCGATTCTTCACGTTCTTCCATGCGTTCTTCTTCAGTTGGAACACGATTGTAGCGGCTAATATCACGATGCAAGCTGCGCATAAGGATCATACCAACCATACCCGAAAGGAATAAGACAATAAGAAGAGCATTAATGATAGAGAACCAATGAACTTCATCACTTCCAGAGCCAACTTCAAAGTAAATATCCCAACGAGTTCGCCATTCTCGAGTATTGTCTTCGACCCATTCGACACTGTAGGTCCAGTATACTTCCATTGTTGTGCCATCATTAGCTTCAGTATCTTCTTTAGGCACTGGTAAATACAATTCTGGGTGTTCAATTGCTGAAGGGCTGCACACATCCATACGTGATGGTGTATCATCTTTTACAAGATACTTTTCCTTGTAGTCATAACTATATGGTAACACAACAAAGTCAACAATGCGTCCTTCATCAGCACTTGGTGCACCATTCATATCAGCAATATTATTGTAGCTAATGCGAATCGTCACATGATTATTAAGTCGTGGAGCCAAGTCCAAATCTTTATTAAAGATTCCAAGTGGAAAGCCAAGTTGTTTCATTTCATCCGAGATTGTTGACACAGGAAGATTATCAAGGATCCAATTCAAACGATACTTTTCCTTGATCATCGTAGCAAATTTCTTGATTTGTTTTCTTGTATAAGATACCTTACACAATACTTGACAACTCTTTGGTTCCATGAATTTGAGTTCATACGGCGAGTTTTCAATACGATTTGCACTCAAATATTCGCCAAGGTTTTCACTCTTGTATTCAATTTCTGCGGGAGAACAGAACGGAAGGTTGTAGTACTCGATTGGAAGCAGCGTTTCCGTAGACGTAAGCGAGTTCACAAAGAGAGGCACACTATCCCCTCGCTTGTATGTCACCATTTGTACACCAGGCAAATAGAACGCCGACGCGACGCTCGTCCATGCGAGTGCGTTCACGACCGTCCTCCACGCGGTCATTTCGAAAGTGAAAATGGCTCCGGCTCTATTTTTTACAGGTCCTTTCAAATTTTATCATTTTAGATTTAGTGCATGATTGCACACATCACATTTTAAGACTGTAATGCCATTAAGGCAATGGAAATGATAAGATAGAGATGCTCTAAGGGTATTTTAGAGGTACAAAGGTGAATGAGATGAAGAGAGGAAAGATGTATGTATCATAGATGTGAAGATGATGAAGGTGTGTTTAGTTTGGTCAAGAAGGTGAAAAAGATGAATGTGTGTGGAGAAGAAGGGATATTTGGAGTGAAAGATGGAGCAAAGAATGGTAGAAAGAGTGTTTGGAAAGATGTAAAAGGGAGAGGAAGAAAGAATATTGTGTAGAGAAGCGTGGATTATTGGATGAAGGATGTTTTGGATGGTGATGGAGAATGAGGATTACAGAGGGAATTTTTGTAGATGGAAAGAATTGGTGAAAGATGATTTAAAGGGAAGTGAAGAATGGAATTGTAACAAGGTGTGATTGAGTTTGTTTGTAGTGGAGATGTAGTTGTATGAATGGATGAAATGAAGATGCATAGAAGGTAAATATGAGTTAAAATGAGTTTGATAATACATTTAAATGCTTTTATAGTTAATGTTTGGTATTGATGGTAGATCGACAAGAAGTTATTGTGTACGTATTGAATACAAATTGATAGAAATGTGGATGGCTAATATGAATAGTTGATTATGTGAAATAAGATGAAAGAAATGCAATATCTCAACTTAAGGTTGTCAATTATGGTGATCTACTATTCATATATTTCATATACTTTCTACGAAATATGAAATAGGGAATTTCCGAAACAAACAAAGAATTGTGGAAATAAGCATTGTTAATTTGCTTTAATATAGCATTGGTAAATCTGAAGTACCAATACAATTGATGTCTCAAGATGTGCAATTTACAAGGATTATTCAGTATTTAAAAAAGCTCAATGTATCAAGGTATTAAAGCGAGTAAAGCATGCTATTTGTAGATGGGAACACTTCTTACGCTTTATTCCAATGTGTGTCTTATAATGGATGAAATGGATGGAGAGGATGGATACATACGACATGACAAGACGATGCAAGATAACAGGTACTGGACAAGGTGGATATGAGAGAAAATAATGGAGATACGACGCATTTATGGCTGATGAAACGTAACTTGAAAATCAATTGATTGGCATCTGTCATATTCTTTTTTTAATCATGGGAATCGAGTGGGAAACTAAAACTTTGAGCGCTCTGTCTTCGATCGATGCGTACAAAATCTTGCAATTACGTTCAACGGTGTTCATTCTCGAACAGAACAGCGTTGTTTTGGACCCTGATGGACTTGATATGTTGGTATCTTGTCTCCATATTGTTGGTCGAAATGATCAAACTCGAGATGTGGTTGCTTATGCACGTATTCTTGGTCCTGGAACGAAAGGCAAAGATCAACGAGTTCCTTTAATCGGTCGAGTGGTTGTAGCCAAGAGTGCACGAGGCACTGGGTTGGGAAGACAAGTTATGAAGGAAGCCATTTCTGCATGCACTCATGTTTATCCTGGCATTGGATGTCAACTTGGTGCTCAAGCATATTTGGAAAAGTTTTACAATTCGCTTGGATTTGTTCGTCTTGCTGGAACAGAACCTTACGATGAACATGGTATTCCTCATATTGATATGAAGCGTGAAGATAAAAAAGTTACTCCATGACGTTAATATCATTTCGATTTGATACTACCATTTTTTAACTCTACTGTATGCAATATATATTAGAAGCTTAAAGCGATTTAAGTATCTACTTTATAGTCATTTCCTGTAGCAATGCAAGATTTTGAGCAATTCCAGCCACACCACACACTAGAGTTTTGATTCTTCCATTGGCACATTTTCAAAGCGATTGTTTG
>JNBS01001780.1:0-28456 GCA_002081575.1 Thraustotheca clavata | reverse complement strand
CAAACTGCGAGCGAAGATTGCATTCGATCTGCTGCCTTGAAAAGAGTCAAAAGTTTCAATATCTAAAATGTCATGGTCACGACACATTCCAATGTTTTCCATTAAGCATTTTCAGTAGCACGAATTGGTGATGTATCCATAGTCATTGAACTTCAAGAACTATACGTTTACCTCTTTCCAGATATACAACAACAGGTTCTGTACGCATTTGATATACTTGTACTTGTAGCTTTAGTCCATTTTAAAGTGCTTCCATAAACTCTTCAAAAGAAACTTTACACTGTGATCTTTTTCATCAATTTTCATTAAGTCCACCACATAGTTGTCGATTGCGTCAATCTTTACTGCACCTGATTGTTTGAATATGTTTTGAAGTAAAATCTTTACTTCGTCAGCATCAATTTCACCACTACCATCAATATCTGCAATTCAAAAAGCTTCTTTGATTTGCATAAATAAAGCTGTTTGATCGGCATCAGCATATCGAAAATGTTCACCAAATAGTTTGTACAAAGTTTCAAATGTATAGTGGATTGCACAACCAATTTCGGTAGTGGAAAATACTTTATCATCATGTGTAGCTCCACTTTCAATGGAACAACAAATTCCAAGAGATGATAGCAGAATACTACAGCGGTGTGGCTGAAGTGCAGTCCAAGAATTGGCCTTACGATATTGAAACCATGTTACCAACTTGTACAATAGCAATGAATTTTTCAATAGCCGATGACAAATGTCAATCACTTGTTCATACTTTTGTTGTGAGAAAGGAGGTCTCCAAAGCAATGGTTCAAACAACGCTTCTCGTAGCAATGATCTTTCCTCAGATAAAATTGCTGGTGAAGTCACGTCAATGATTGATTGTATTTGTTTGTGGGCTTCCAAATCAACTTTACCGTCATAAGTGAATTTTTGATTGAAAAGTCCACCAAACGTGATTTGCATTGTTGCCAAGTGCTTTTGTACACTTTGACGAAGTAATTGAATTGCACTTTGAGGCCAAATAGCCAACTCAACGATACTAAAAAGGATGATTCCCAGTGACATTTTAGCCAAATTGCGTTAGATGAAATTGCAATCACATCCTCGAAGTAGCACCCCAGAATCCACATAAACAGAAACCAAGCCAGCGTAAGACTCAAGACCTCCTTTCCACTTGATATACATGGAAAAAGTCACCCAAAAGAATAGCACAATATCACTGATACTGACCACCACCGTTTGGCAAACGCAACCATACGAGCAAATAAAAAACAAAATCACAGAAGGGATAATACTTCCTGCAACAACACCACCAACGCGGTTTAATGTGACACTGAACGATTCACCTATTCACAATTTAATTTTTGACTAAATGATTTGTGTACCAATATGACTGCCCATGATATATGCAATCGTTGTTGCTGCTGTAGGAGTGAATGCAAATATATGCACTGAAAATAAACAAGCTAGAAGTATTGCCAAGGACACTTTAAATGCCACGATAAACGTAAGCTTGTTGTACTTGGCTGGGTCCACAAATGCTTGGAGCGATGCGATTTCTTTATAAAGTGTGCAACTCGGGAACTCTAGATTTCATTACCTTATACTTCAAAAATGAAAATTTACCGTCTTGTGGTTCTTTTCTTTAAGTTTTGAGGGAAATTCCATCATTGTTGTACAAAACGATTGTAATGAAAACAAGAAAAGAGTTAATGGAATGTTCCCTTTAACATCTTGGGTGGGCACTGGGGAGTTTAGTAAGATAAACTTTAGCTTGATTAGTTTGAAACTTTTGAAGTAAAATTTCCATTTGAACTTCGAGCTCTTCCATTAGCGTCAACTCAAGCTCTAATGCTAACAAATATGAGAACTAAAAGTTATGATATAACTGTACCTTGACGACCTTGATGAATTTGTGATAATATTTCTTTATGTACAGCTATAGTCTTAAGCTGCACAAATATATACATCACGTTGAAGATTATTCATAAACGATGCATGTAGCCATCCACAACGTTCTTGGGCCATAGCCTGACCCATAGCTCGGACATCATCAAGTAATGATGCATAGTGCTCAACAAAAGGTTGAGTGACAGATTTTTGAGATCCAAGAGGATAATTCAAACCCACACTTTGTTCCTACCAAACTTCATTTAAAACTTGGTTCATTGTGTTCTTTTTAGCAAAAGCAGCTTCAAACTTTCGTTCAAGCTTAAGCGTTAAAAGCTTTACATTTTCTGCATCCATATCTTTAAAACAATACGAGTCAACTATTAAATTGCCAAGCTCTTGGATGGTGTCGACAGCTGAAAGAGTTTCTTGTTTAAGCTTTCGAATAGCACTAGTTTAACTTAGTTAGATATAAATTTTACTACTTATAAGAGAGGATATGTCATACAATTAACAAATAGAGCACCAATAACACCAAGGCATAGATAGATCAATAGATTGAGCAATGTATTGTAAGTCGAGTAATAGGGATCACCAAATCGTTTAAGCTTGGATGAGTCATAAAAGTCATTTGGACTTAACATGGTTAATACAAAGAAAAGATTCTACCCTGTTGTGAATCTCTTAGTATTTGTTCCCTACATTTATAAATGAGCACTCTGTATCTCTCAAGTACTTACAAATGGTATATTAAGCACAATTGCATTGTATAACATCATAAATGGCAAGACAGCTACCAAGTCGTAATTGTGAATATAGTATGCAGTGTCAGTGAAAGACTTCGTGATTCGCATCATAGTACCATCAGCTATACTCGTATTGACTAAATGATAGATTGAATCATTTTAATGAAAATGTAATCACCTTCTGCAGTTGTCCTAAAAGTATGAGGTTCATAGCTATAGCATAAAACAATACTAAAGATGAGAGCCAAGCTCACACCAGCAATTTGTTGGCAGAGGTCCTTGATATTCGCTCCAATAGTTCGTCCACAGGAAAAAATACAGCAATATACCAAAAAAAACAGCAATATAGCTGATACCACCAAGTATATACCAGTCTGGAAAAAGAGCCCAATACTTGGGGTGTTCTGATGTTAAATCAACATCAAGGTTTTTAGTTTGGAATAATGATGATATCACAACACCAACAGCAGTGCGTAATGCCAATTCCAAGTTCATTTTGAATTCAGCTAAATTCCATGATGAAATAGGATAATATACAAAATTTACCTTTTGAAATTACTTCATCAGTAAACACTCGTGGTTTTTCTAAATCAATTTTCAAGTTTGCATGAGTTTCACCACCAATACTTGAAAGACTGCCAGGTCGATGCTTTGGTTTATCAATATTGTCATACCCTGAAAAGGTATGTTGGTTTTGAACATGTCTTGATCTTGGAGTAGATTGCTCAACAAAACCTTCATTTCTATCAGATTTTTAATACTACATGGTCAAATATGAAGCAATTACGTCAAGAATTCACTCATCACTTTAAATGAAAATATTCTAATAACCTGAGTCTACAGCCTTTTTATAAAGAATGTCTATATATCGCAACACTTGAGAACATTGAGAACAGCAATGTTTGATTGAAAATACGAAGAAATAGAGATTTTCAATATTTCTATTTGTTACAATAGGGTCTGAATAATCATGACTAGTCGTGATTAAACTAGTCAAATTCTCCACAAAAGTTGTCATGCACATTCTAAAGATGATCAATTGTTTTACCACGTTAATTGCATTCCATCATAAGCCATTTCAACTGAAATGTTTTTAGTTTTGACAAATTCGGTTAACAAAGCTGGTGGTGAATGATAATTGAATTGATGGCTCATTCCAGTAAGAAAACTTTGACGTGGTTTGAGTTGTTCAATTGTTTCAAGAGCTTGGATAAGGTTCATATGAGTTCCATGATAATGTTCAGGATGCAATGAATCAATGAAGAGGGCATCTAACGGTGCTTCTTTAAGTGTAGCCATGGCTACTTCCCCAATAGCACTCACATCCGACAGATATGCAATACGTTTACCAACTTCTTGTCCAAAGAGAAATCCACTAGCAATGTAATCTTTACCATGCCACAATGGTAATGCTTGAAATTTAACTTCAGGACTAATGGCAAAATGATCAAAATCTTCAAAGATTTTCCATTGTAATTGTGCAGTCCATCGACCACCAGTATGTTGAGTGTTAAACAAATACGAAAACTTTTCTGCTACTTCATCTTTAGTTCTTTGGTGGCAATGGATTTCCAATGGTTTTAATTGTTTACTTACAGGATCAACATGTTGTACATCACGTAAATCATCAAGTCCAAACGAAGCATCTGCGTGTCCATGCGTCAATACCACAGCATCAATCGCAAATGGGCTATGTTTTTTATGTGCTTTCAAGATACTATCGCGAAAGGTTTTGCCACAATCAATTAGAACAGTTTGGCCTTTGAGACGAACGAGCAAACTTGGATTATTTCGTCGATTCTTGGACTGAGGATTTGCCAGAGCCTCAGGACACACAGGACAATTTGGATTAGTTACTAGACAACGAACTACAGGCACAGAAGACGAAGGACCGCTTCCAAGAACTACGATCTCTAAGCTTGGAATAGTTGTCGAACATGCCCGTCGAAGCATTGCTCGGACTCTTCACTTGTGTGATATACGAGAAATTTTCCATGTTTACGATATATATAGGAAGAAATATGCAAAATTATATACATTTTACATATATAAATCATTTACATGCAAAAATCAAGTGTATTTTTATGCATTTTAACGTCTCAGAGAATAGAAAGATTCAATTAGTAAATCATCTAATTCCACGCAACTTTTTCTTCGAGGTTACTGAAATAATTGGTGATAACGTAGCTAGAACCATGGGCCCTATACCATCTCTAGTACAAATAAGTTCTTTATACATTCTTGTTATGTTAATTTGGTCATATCCTGAGCCGTTTTGGGCTAAACATCAAGTATGGGAATAAAATTGGGTGATTTTAGTATATAGAAATGTATTGAAATTGGTTATTTTCCATAAAACAAGTTTCAAGTCAACAAGATGGAGGTTTTCTTCCTTGGTACAGGCCCATCGACGGGAATTCCATCAATGCAATGCCTTTTAAATGGAAAGAAATGTGATGTGTGTCGAGATGCTCATGAGAACCATGACTCAAAGAATCGACGTAACAATCCAAGTTTGCTTGTGCGATTTCAAGGCAAAAATGTATTGATTGATTGTGGAAAAACCTTTCGCGATAGTGCTCTTAAAGTATTTCCTTCAAACAATATCGTATCGCTTGATGCAATTATATTGACTCATGGACATGCTGATGCATGTCTTGGTATGGATGATTTACGAGAATTACAAGTATTTCAATCACAAAAATGCAGCACAACTGGAGAAGACAAGAAAATTGCCAATGAACCAATGTATGTCCACTGCCATCAACGCACTAAGGTAGAAATTCAGCCGAAATTCGACTATTTGATGCTCAAACCTGATGAAGCAGAAACTACTACATATCGTTGGACAGCTAAACTTGACTGGAAACTCTTTAATGACTTTGACTCGTTTTCTGCTGCTGGTATTCAATTCACAGCTTTACCATTGCCTCATGGCAAAGGATATCTTTGCAATGGATTTGAATTTGGTGCTCAAGTTGGAATTCGCTTTGTGTATCTCTCTGATCTTCATGAAATTGCGCCTGAAACAATCGCTTTTTTACTTTCCAATCCAGCAAAAATTGACATTTTAGTGATTGATGCTATTTACTTTAAAGATGTTCATGGAGCTCATTTAAATCTTCCTCAAGCAATGGCAATCGTTCAGCAACTTCAGCCTAAAAAGACGTATCTGATCGGTATGAGTCATGAATTTCACTACAAGAACCACAATACACCCATCCACGAAGATATGCTTCGTGACTTTAACCTTGATGTAGAAATGGCTTTTGATGGCCTCAAGCTCTCATGGCCAAACTAGTTTTCCATTAACTACAAAATATATGCCATGATTCTACTTGAGGTGGTATAATTGATTTCCATCTGTGGTGGTGATGGTGGCATGGATGTGCAAGCCTCTTCGTGAACTCTCGGCAGCGATGCTCTACGATATCATGCATGTTCGTTGTGCTGTGTTCATCGTTGAGCAAACGTGTCCTTACTTGGATACCGACAATCTCGACAAGCTTCCAAGTTGCTTGCATTTAGCTGCCTTAGACGATGATCAAAGTATTGTTGCCTATGCTCGTCTTCTTGGTCCTGGAAGTAAAGGAAGCAAGCAGAAATGGCCGATGATCGGACGAGTTGTCATTGCTCCTGCCCATAGAGGTCAAGGAGTAGGAAAGATATTGATGGAAAAAGCTATTGCTGAATGCAGACGTGCATGGCCTAAACAACCGATTGAAATCAGTGCCCAAGCACACCTTGAAGCATTCTACAAGTCTCTTGGCTTTAACACAACGTCTGAGCCGTATGATGATGATGGAATTCTGCATATTGACATGGTACTCAACGCAGAATAATGGAAAGAAAAAATTATTCCGATAAATGTCTACACACGGCAGACATAGGAATTGGACTGAGTTACATAGCGTAGCCATCGCTTGTAGACATAATTGGGGTGGCGAGCATGCTCTGGAATACGTAGATATCGTACTTGCAGAGTTGATACGTTGTACATGGGAATTTCAAAATTCATACTGATCGGACCAATTTCACGACGTACATGAGGATTGTATTCTTTCAAAGTGATCTTTGTGCGCAATGTGAACTCTGCAGTGCCATTAAAGCGTTTAATAGCCCATCGTACCTAAATTATTTGATGAGCTATAGAAAGTTGATTGAAAAATACTTGGTTTTCATTCTCACGGAATTCGGCTAATTGACCAGTGCCATTGTTGCCAAGATCACAAGACACAGCTAATGTAGATGCAGGTACTGGGAACCGAATAATAACATTGGCACCATAGTTTGTATCTGGCATATCAGCTCGGACTTTGACAACCATTTCAATTTTGGTTGGGGATACTTCCTCCACGTATGGAAAAATTTTAAATGGTGAACGAAATTCGCCTGTCAATCGATAATTCATGACCTAACAGAGATCATAAAAATTGATTTATCAATAGATGAATATGTACCGTGAATTCACCATCAGGAGGTGTAAAAGTTAACACACGACCCCGTTCAAATTCATCAAGTTGGACACATTCATGAAAGTTGCAATCATCCAAAATAACTTGGCTATATGTGTTGCCAAATGGACGACTACTTCCTGAACCGATAACCAAATCCTACAAGAAAAATGAAGAAGTTCATGTAAAAAGTTGGGTGAAGTACCTCATTTAATGCAAGACGAAGTTCAGGGTTACCTTGTAAATACGATTTCATTTGAATCTTTCCTTCAATCGATGCATTGAGCATTTGACCACTTGAAGAAAAGACAACGTTAAGACGCTCAAGGATATCACAAAACAATTCATTTTCACTTTTTTTGGTTGTTTGTTGACCATTAGCCACTGGTTTTCGCACAGCATTAGCAGCTTTAATATTTGAATGTCGATTCATCATTGAATTGAATTTTTGTTCTTTAGCCAATGCAGCTTCACCCACAAGAATAGCTTCATTATGTACATGTACTTTTAATCCTTCTGTACTTGTATCTTGTGCAAATCCATAATCCAATGTTTCATCAAGTAATTCATAACACAAAATAAAATTTTTACGTAAAGTTTCTTCTGATAAAACACCACAATAATCTTTAAACACACGACAAAGACGTGTTAGTAGCTCAAGAATGTAAGCAGGAGATACATTAAATCTTGTAGTTGCCACAAAATACAAACCATTTTTCTTGACATACAAATAATTGACACCATCCACATGAAAGGCTGGTGGTGCATCCCCTTTTTCCCAAAACTTTACTTTACGAAAGAATGTCTCGGAACTATCACTTGCAATATCCCCACGGAAATCATTCGATAGAATTGTATCTCCACGGCTGCTTAAGATGTAAAACTGCGAGATGGACATCACGTACTCAAATGACGACTTGGCTGCCCCACTTTCTAGCACTCCGGATACAATCCGGAGACTCAAGATGGTCATTTTTTTACGTGTGAAATGTGTTTTATATGGTGTAATTCATGTTTTAATATCCAATTTTAGTAAATTTCACGTGAAATGTGTTTACTAAAGTCACATTTTACACGTTTTTAATTACTGATATTCACATGTGAAATATAACGTGGCCAAATTATACTTGTGGTTCGTGTATTCAAGTTTGAAGTGAAATAAGAACTAAATAGTGTAAAATAAAAGTGTGATTTGTGAAATATACTTGTATGTAGTTTTGAGGATCATGTTTTAAATTACGATCGGAAATGTACTATCTATGAATGCTTTAATCATCTTCGACTGTAATATCTTTGGCAATTTCAGGAATTTTGACTTGAATCTTTTGATAAAATGAACGTATAGAGCTAAATGTTGAATTTTGCCAAAGATTGGATAATGTGATGGTGTCGGATGTCATGCCTTCCAATGCAGTTTGTGCAAATGTGATAAGCTGTTGTTTATCATCAGGATTTGTACCAAGTTGTGTTGCCCAACTTGCTAAAAGGCGGGCCATTTGAGTTTGGAGATGAATTAGTGGAATAACTAAATTGTCTTCTGTATCAATAAAGGATTTGCCATTGTCCAAACGAACTTGAGGTAACCATATTGAGTCAAATAGATGTGTGATAAGAGCTTTGGTTTCTTTTTTTGACTTGATCATTGTGTGCATAAGTGCACTGACAACACCATGAAGAAAAATTGGATCACGAACCCATGCATCATCTTTTTCAGATGCAAGTGATATGGTTTTTAAAATGGACAATGCAATTGAGGGATGATTTTCGTAAAGCATTGTGACGAAAAAATGCCGACCAAGTGTCTTTAGACAAGAACCATTGCTCCAAACAACTTTCCATCCATCAGGAACACTAAATATTGCAGATGCATTTAATTGAGGGTGTTGGTTGCTCAATTGAATTCTCAAAAATAAGGGCAAACATAAACGCAGAACTAAAACAGGAGGGGATCGAAGTAGATAGTCTTGTTTTCGCACCATTCGACGAACAGATCCAATATTGCCAACATGTAATAGCTGAACTAAACCACGACACATAAAATCATCCGTAGGAAACACTTGACGAGTATCTGTTGAACGTAATTGAGTCCAAAGTTGTTGATGAAGCAAACGCTTGACAATCGGATCACTGAGAATAATGGCAATATCTGCCAAAAGTGGATCACATTCACCTTCATAAATCATTCCTGTTTTTTCAGTGTCATTGGCTTGGGCACCTGTAATTGCTCCAGCACTGGCAAGTAAACATGGGGGGGCTCTTTCTGCTTCAAGTGTTGTACGAGCCTTATCAATCCAATTTGTACTGAGTTTTTCAAGACGTTTGGCTTCTTTGTAGTAAATAGTGCCTTCTTCATTATATGTCATGCAATTTGTCCAAATGAGACCAACATCATTAGCAAAAGCGTCCAAAGTCCAATATTTGGACTGCTGAACATTTTGACGCAATGTAAACAAATCCATCGGTTGTGTAATGATTGTAAGATAGTTTGGTACATCTTCACCCACAGGTTCTGCAAAAATATGCCGAGAATCCGATTTGGTCATTTGATCAATAAGTTTAAAAAGAGTTTCCTTTGGAGGAGGTGGTACTGATGCTGCTGCATTCGCTGAGGGTTTAGCATCTCGTAAACGAAGCTTACGAATGACAAGTAGAATGTCTGTAAGCTGACTTTGATCAATATGTTGTGTCTTTATTGCATGATCAATAAACCAAAGGAATTTATGAAGCGGATCTGTCCGAACTAGTGGCGTAGCATTGTCTCGTTGAGCATTAGCAATATCGCTTCGTAGAGTACCAAGAAATGAAGCAAGATAAACGTACTCTTTAGGAGAGTCGAGTGTGGAGCCATGGCCAGGTAGTGAACCTGATGCAGCAATGGAACGAAGAATATCAATCACTTGTAAGTAAAGCTCTGAAGAATCACCGATCATTTCAACCAAAGTTGCAAGCCACGGATCTTGCTTTCGTCGATCTTCCGGTGAAAGCGATTGTTGTTGAGTTGAGATTGTATATGCATCATACGGTGATTGAATTTCACTAAAAAGTTGTCGCTTATGCTCAATATATTGTCCAACTACTCGATCAACTTCTAGTCGAAGTTCTTGTGGTGCAATATTCCAAAGTCGTCGTTTAACATGCATTGGTAAATGTTCAAGCAAATGACGATGATCAGGATCACACATTTCTTGTAAATACAATTGTGGTGTCGTGCTTTGTGCTGCCATAATTGCAATAGGAACACAACGAATTTCCTTATATTCCAAATACGGAAATGTAGCTTCAAGCAACTTTAACAATTGTGCTTCACTTGTATGTTTACTTTGAATACGTTCCAAAAGATTTTCAATTAATGCATTCAAAAGATTCTTATGAGTTTCTGAACGACGACATCCCAACAAATCCAATAATTGCAACGATGCTGTCGTGTTTTCGCCCAAACCATGCTGCTTCTGAAACGATACGATCGCTTCCTGAGGCTGAGCTGCTGTGCGTAGAATATCCTGTAGCTGGGAACCTCCCGAAGACCCGATCATATACACAGAATCGCCACCGTCGCTCGGTCGATGCATCTCGTGGTGCAAAACCTTAAACTAATAAACACTCACATCCGGATAGTCGCTGAAAAAGCATCCGGATATGTCCGGATAGTTTTAACAATCATTTTTAAATTTGCGCGCCAAAAGTGATGCGATTTGAGCGGGAAGGACGAAGTAGTGGCATTAAAGAGGGAAAATGGTATGGAAGGTGCTATATGTGTATGTATGATGTATGTTGTATGTGTTTGTATTGATTTTGATGCGAATGAAACTTTGAAAGTAGTTAAATTGATGTGGATGATGGTGGCCAGTCGTTTGAGACAGAAGGTTTGGTGTCATTTGACTGTCATTAGAAAAAAGGACGCGTAGTGCACAAGTGCCATTGGGAATAGGAAAGATGAACGATCGTCTTTTGACTATATTCCCTCCTCTTTTTAGTGAGAATGGCAAATATTGAGTCAACTTTTAGGGATCACTTCGGATTTTATCGGAAGAAGCGGTTTTCAAAAAGTTAAACATCTATGATGAATTAAACTTAGTAGTGCGAGAAGAGGTAGCTTATGTCGAGAACAAGCATGAGAACAATCATGTTTGAATGATATTCAGACACGTGGAGAATGAACGTTAGAGATCAGAGTGTGTAAGCACTGAGCGGTCACTTAAAGCTGCGCCGCATCTCTATCTGACGAGAAGTATCGTGGATCAGGTTGCTAACGTCTTTTTACGCAAGATCAAAAGGAAAGAGATTGAGATCATAAGAAATTGTTGGGAGAGCTTAATGATGTATTTCTACTTCATATGTCCCTGTTTATTGCAACGTGGGCCATGCTACGTGCTTCAGGATTGACGGGGCCATTGATTGTCACTTGACTTGGGTCGAGAACTGGTCAGGACCTGAACGTAATGCAAAAGCTGTCCAACTTCTCGATGTGTACCTGACTTGTAACTAGACCCCATTGGCTTCAAGCACATGCATCTGTCCAGGGCAGCTGATTGCGTCGTGACAACATGGTTTATTTCGTGCCTTGACTTCCAACGCAATGTTCGAAGGTGACAATAGGACATTGCTCTGCTCGACCAAATATCCACCGCTCAAAGTCACCACCAGTTCATTCACCACTCTTTGTCCCCCGGACTTAAATTGCTCAAGAATAGGTGGATTTACACCTGGTGATGATGTTTCGTGTATTTGGCACCCTGATGGTACAGTCTCCAGAGGTGCTAATAAGACATTAAACAATCCTACAACAAAATCTAAATATGAAGAGCTCTCTGGGGCCATTAAAAATGGGATTTGGGGAGGAATGGGCGTTGATTACGTTGCCATTTTACCAAATTTATCGCCTGAAGTGTAGGAGTACGAGAGACTCGTTGAATGCTCACTTGTGATGTAGAATGCTGGAAAATCTTGGTATTAAAGCAGTGAATAATTCTCTGCGGTATGACAAAAATGGTTATGAGCTTGCTACAGCGCTATTGAGCTTCGCAAACAACAGTTTGACCAGCTTTCATGTTGATTTGACTAATGAACTTGTTTCCCTGTTCGTAAATATAATATGTGGCTGATTTAATGCATGAGTAGGGATCTCTCTGGAAATCAAATTCACCTTATCAACATTACACAAGGGTTTCATTCTACACTTGCTACCTTGTAAACTCAATTCTTGTGCGAACTTTAGCTCATTCACATGTAGAGATTTATCACGTAACACAATCACAGATAGTATATTGGAAGATGCTAATTTTCCATCGTCGGTAGCAACATTGTATATTGATCTTTGCTATTACAATACTAAAATACTTTGTAGGGGCTTATCAGGGAATTCTCTATCATTATTTCCACTTGATCTAATGGATTTGTTAAGTCTTCAGACGCTGTAAGTTGCTACAAAAAAGCCAGTGAACTCATTTGATGCATAGACTCTTAAGCGACAATAATATTTCAAGTATTCCACTAGGTATTGAATGGCCACCACTATTTAAATATCTGTAAGTGCTTTGGCATGCTAAATTAGTTAACATTTTTTTGTAGCGTCATTCGCAATAACAAGATAACAGAACTTGTAGCCGATTTCCCATCTACTCTACAATATTTGTATGCATACTTCAATCCTCAAACTCATGTATTCTTTTCAGGGATGTTTCTGGTAATGAAATATCAGCATTTTACGCAAACCGTTCTCAATACGCTCTTCTCTCCAATCTCACAATTTTCAAAGCTGGCACTGTTGCCAATGCAAATCTCACATCTAATGGTTGTACATCAAAGTATGGGAACTATCATGTCCAATATCTTAATGGGAAGCATGCGATATGCATCATACCTGATATGGCGAATTTGAACCCGAACAGTGGAAGTACATGTGCATGGCTTATCGCAATAGGCACTGTACTCGTACTTGCACTATTCATTATATTTTATCTTGCGTGTAAATCCCGAAGGCAATCCAAGCTTCAAGACCAATTACGGCGACAAAACGCATCTTTGTTAGCTTCAGCCAATTCAGACAAGCCGTGGTTTAATGATGAAGCTGAAGCTAATGTATTTTACCCGATTGTTGACAGCTCTATTCTAACTTATGATGCCCGATTTGACGAATTTCTACAACCTTACCGCATTCCTGTTGAAGACCTTGAGCGTAATGTTGTCATTGCTCGTGGTGGCTTTGGTGTAGTTTATCATGCCATATTGCGAGGCTCCGTAGAAGTGGCAATGAAGAGATTATTACCCCATTTTATTGGTAACCCTGGCGCAATTGAAGAATTCATGCAAGAAATTCGTCTCTACGCACACCTTCAGCACCCCAAGATCGTTGGCTTTATCGGAATAACCTGGACAACTTTGAACAATCTCACGATGGTCACTGAGTTTATGCCATTTGGAGATGTTTGGAGTCTTCTCGAAGCTAATCCAAGCAATCGGTGCTGGCGAAAGCGATTATCGCGTGAATCTATTGTACAAAATAAACCACCAGTAGCCATTCATACTCCATCTACAGCTCCCAACAGCAACTCTGATGCTAGTGAACCATTGTCACTACGTCAACGAAATGCCACTCTGGATGATCCTGAAGGAATGGGAGCTTCACGTTATACGATTGTCTCGGATGTCGTTGAAGCCATGAACTATCTTCACTGTTTTCCGGTACCAGTTATCCATCGAGATATCAAAGCTAGAAACATTTTACTCGGTCCACACTTCGAAGCCAAACTCACTGACTTTGGTACTAGCCGATTGTGTGTTGATGATCTAACAATGACTGCCGAAATTGGCACATCAGCATGGATAGCACCTGAAGTTCTAAAAGGAATTCGGTACACAGAAAAGGCTGACATTTATTCCTTCGGTGTTATGATGACTGAATTGGACACTGTCGAAGTTCCTTATTCGCACATCTACCTCGAGCCCGGTTGTACTCTTGCTTTGGCTCGTACTCGAATTGCTATGCTTGTAGCTAGTGGGGATCTTACCCCCGAGTTTTCCAAGGGATGCCCTCCAGACATTGTAGCAATTGGAAAATTATGTCTATCGTACAACCCTGATGATCGTCCATCATCAAATCAACTAACAAAAATGCTCCAGCAATACCATCTACGCAGTCTCTTAAAAACACCACCTACGAGCTGCTAACTTATTTAATTCAATCAAACATGACACAACAAATTGGTATCAGACTTATTATCAGACGAGTTGTGCGACATTCTATCATAAGGCAAACCATATTTCCCCTGCAAAGTTAACGATTGTTCACATTGAGAAAGAATCACCTCATGTTTGAAATTACAAGGTTATCATCCTGGTGTATGGTGCATCTGGCGCTTATATTTGACAAAATGATTATTCTGGAGCAGAAATATGCACGCTTCCAAGAGCTTTTTATCTGGGAGAGTTGACAAGTTATTTGGTGCGCGACAATTTGATGGCTACTGCAGTATGAACGCGCCGTGCCCGATGCTGACTCTGACTGCATTGACAATGGAAAGGATTACTTCAATATGCCTGTCATGCTCAATACAACTTGTACCAAGTTGGACAGGCGGATTCCAAGTGTCACTGCGTATCGAAGTGCAGGGGTGGTTATCTTGAGCTTAATCGTGCGAATCTGCTGACCGTCTACCACGGCTTACATGTCACTTTTTGGTAGCGACACTCACAATTATGACGGTTGATGCGTATGATGTTAACGCAGACCCCCGTCTCCTTTCAAAATCCAGTGCTATCCATGTACATCAATCAACGTTTACGACGGATTGTCCTGGAGTGACTTTCAGTGCTATGCAAGGCTATGTCGTTCCAGATCAGCCTTCGTGCATCATCTACCCTAATGGCACAGTGTGGCGAGGTGCCAACAAGACCGATTGGTTTGAAATGCAAGGATATACCAGTGTTACAGGAAATCTCAAGAATTCAATATGGGGAGGTCTACAAGTAGATTATGTTGCTTTTTTGCCCAACCGTGTTCCTATTGTGTAAGTTGCTGGTTTGTACGAGATGACCAAACTTTATTATCATAGGGTACTTAACGATCTTGGAATTAAGCAGCTGAATCAAACACTTGACCGTGGAATAGGAGGAATCGAACTTGGTGTCATTACTTTGTACGTTTATTTGGTACACAATTGGTATCGATTATTGTATAGATTTTTACTCGACAACAGTTTGACCCATTTCAATTCAAGTTTTAGCGAAAATTTGCAAACACTTTTTGTTCACAATAATTCAATTACTGAATTTGCCATTCAAGCACCAAAGCTTGAAGCAATGTACAAACTTGTTTGTTCTATTTTGACTAACCCAAGTTACGTAGATATTTAAGTCGTAATAAGCTCACACAAACCAGTATTGATGATAATTCGTTTCCCATGTCGATGCTCAGCCTGTAAGCTACTGCTGACTTGATGTCTTTAATTATTAACTCAGGAATTTGGCTATAAACATGTTCACCGCCGTGCCCTTATCAGTTCTCAAGTTGCCACTAGTCAATCTGTTCGTATCTTTTCTGTTTATATACTTACCCAATATGTATAGACACTTGGGTTTTAATCAAATTGGTTCAATTGATGGGATAGCATGGCCGCATACTCTTGCAACACTGTAAGAACCATGCAAACTACAAAGTTCTGATATAATTTCAGAAACCTCAATGATAATAACATCACAACAGTTCACGCCAACTTTCCTTCATCATTAACATTACTGTAAGTGATGAATCTCTAAATATATGATTCTAATCTCAAGTAGGTCATTTGCCAACAACAACATCACAGCATTTTATGCCAATTCATCTCAATTTGAATTACTTTCAACACTGAAAGATAATGAAACACCGTTCTGGTATGGCGCAGACCCACTTCCATTATTTACAAACATCACAACATCATCTTGCACGGGAGTGTTTACAGTCCGCCATCTTTTAGACAAATATCCAATTTGCGTGATACCCGACGTACCTCAACATGATCATTACACTATCAATATGATTGTTATGATAATGTGTGTGTTGGTGGCTGCTCTTTCTATATGTCTTATAATTATGATTTGTTATCGACAATATGAAAAGAGGAAGCAAGCCAAATGGTATGAAGACAATGTCGATGGTCGTTTTGTTGCCCTAGCTGACAGTGCTCGTTTAAATTATGATGTTCGATTTGATGAGGCTTTAAAGGATTATCGTATTCCAGTGGGTGAACTAGAGCGTGATGTAGTTATTGCCAAAGGTGGATTTGGTGTTGTCTATCGAGCAATGTTGCGAAAGTCTATTCCAGTCGCGATGAAGCGATTACTTCCAACTTGCATTGACAGCACAGAAGCTATTGATGAATTCATGCACGAAATTCAACTTTATGCTCATCTTAAACATCCAAAGATTGTAGAGTTTCTCGGGATTTCCTGGTCTACTCTTCACAACGTGAGCATGGTGACAGAATACATGCCTCATGGGGATGCTTGGAGTCTTGTTGAGGCAAACAAACATAGTATTCGTTCTTGGCTAGAACCAATGCGTCAACCCACGAATGAAAAGACTCTACCACGTATGCGTAACCACACTGGGTCAACTCATAGCAGTGAAGAAAGTGGTCTTGATTCTATCCGTCTTGAAATTGGCGCCACGCGCTTTACTATTATCAACGATGTTGTCGAAGCAATGGTGTACCTTCATTCATTTGCTTCCCCCGTGATTCACCGTGATATCAAAGGTCGGAACATCTTACTTGGTCCTCATTACGAAGCCAAATTGACTGACTTTGGCACAAGTCGTTTACGTGTGGATGAACTTACAATGACTGCTGAAATTGGCACAACAGCTTGGATTGCCCCCGAAGTTCTCAAAGGCATTCGGTACACCGAAAAAGCTGATATTTATTCTTTTGGTGTCGTCATGTCTGAGCTCGACACTGTCGAAGTACCCTACTCCAACGTCTATCTTGAGCCCGGTTGTACACTTGCTTTAGCTCGAGCTCGCATCGCTATGCTTGTAGCCAGTGGTGACATTGCCCCCACCTTTACTCCAACATGCCCCCACCAAATCGTTCAAGTGGCCAGACGATGTTTATCGTATAATCCCGACGATCGACCAAGTGCAAGCGAACTCATTCACCTGCTCCAACAATGTCGATTAGCCATGATGCTAACTTAGAAAAAACTTAATTTAGTTGATTATTCCCCTAGCCCCATGTCACCGAAAGTTAGCCACGATTACGATTTCACATGCGAATCTACTGCTTGAGTCTCTACTGACGTGAAAGCAACCATGTGCTCTGATCAAGTGTTAATGTGGTGGCCGTGCATGTTCTTAAAGAATATCCCACTGTAATCCAGAGCTAGCGTCCCACTGCTTAAGGCTCATGTGCTAGAAAGGCAAGGTTAGCTCAGGTGACATTGGGTTTGATACAATTACTAGTTAACAAATGCAAACGCTGCCAATGGGTCGACACCGCGGTGAAAAAAGATGGCACACTACCCACAAGCCCTGATTCAAATGGAGACTTGATCCCACTTGCTGTGAGTTGAACAGAAACGAGACGACGGACCAGAAGTGTAATGAAGGTGACGATCACAGGGCTGCTGCTAGCCGCTGTGGCTGCGTACGATGCGAATCTCGATGCAAGAATTGCCCATGCCACCGATCATGTTGTGAAAGTTAATGTGTCAACCTTCACCACCGATTGTGCTGGTGTAGTTATGTCCAACGCAAGTGAGTTTGTCTTACCAGATCAACCTTCGTGTGTTTGGTACCCTAATGGCACAGTATGGCGAGGAGCTAACAAGACGGATGAATTTCGATTGGGAATGGTCTCATTTGGACGAACAGGAAATTTAAAAAATGCTATCTATGGAGGTATGCAGATTGATATGCTTGGATTATTACCAACTAAAGTACCTGTTGTGTAAGTTTGATGATTGTGGAAAAGAATTTATCTTTTGAATAGAATTTTGGCAGATATTGGGCTTAAGTACCTTAATCAGACACTTACAAAAGGAATTGATGGCGTGGATGTTGGTGTGTTAGCATTGTACGTACCTACTACTTTTTAGTAGTACGATGTAGTAGCCGGGCTTATTGTTTATAGGTATCTCTGGAACAACAACTTGACCAATATTTCAACTGTCTTTAACAGTGATTTACAAGAACTCTATTTATCAAACAACTCGATTTCGAGTTTAAACATTCAAGCGACTGGGCTCGAAACATTGTATGTCATTTTTTTGTACTTATTTCACCAGTATCCTGTAGAGATCTAGGAGGAAATCGTTTGGCTGAAGATTTTTTTGATTCCAATCATGTTCCCAAGTCTCTTAACACATTGTAAGAATACTTTATTTGTCTCTTTATCATTAATAAATATTGTAGACTACTTCATGACAATAACCTCAAAAAGGTACCTACAAGTATATTACATCCCCAACTACTTACAATGTATTGTACACCTTATCTAAACATATTATGATTTCTAATTGTAGTGCGTTAACTGGAAACAAAATTGAATCGATTGACGATATAAACTGGCCCCATGGATTACAGACTTTGTAAGAATATTTAACTTTGACTATCTAATGTTGTGGTAGAATGTTCAACAGAAATGCATTGACTGAAGTTACAGCTAATTTCCCACCTGGCTTACGCGCCTTGTAGGTTTACCTACTTCATCGTAATTCATGCTCAATGTAGGTCCTTTGCCAACAATAACATTACAGCATTTTATGCCAACAATTCTCAATACCAACTTTTATCCAAATTAAATGAGTCGTCCGTTGTGAAAATGCGACGGATATCGCCATTATTTACATTTATCACAAACTCCTCATGTCAAGATCATATTGAAACCCGAATGCTTTTTGACAAACACCCCATTTGTATCCTCGCTGATGTTGGAAGAGAATCGTTCACATCATCATCTTTCCATTCTCGTATAAGTTGGGGTCTACTTGTTGGATTGTTTATTCTCACTATTGGCTTAACTTTATGCATTGTTTGGGTGTGTATACGTCGAATTCAACGTCGGGCTGCCCAAAAGAAATGGTATGATGAAGCTGCTGATGGACACTTTTTTGCCATTGCTGACAGTACCCGACTATTTTATGATGTTCGATTTGATGAAGCCTTACGAGAATATCGCATTCCAGTCGATGACCTGGAACGTGACATAGTTATTGCCCGTGGAGGTTGTGGGATTGTTTACAAAGCAACATTACGTCAAACTACTCCAGTGGCTATGAAAAGAATGTTACCAAATTTTGTTGATAGCCCTGAAGCAGTGGATGAATTCATGAAAGAAATCCGCATGTATGCTCGTCTCAAACATCCTAAGATTGTTGCCTTTCTTGGGATCTCATGGTCCACACTTCATAATGTGTGTATGGTTGTCGAATATATGCCTAATGGTGATGCTTGGAGTCTGATCGAATCAAATAAAGGCCATATTACCTCATGGTTTGAATCCATGGTACAAGATGGTAATCAACACAAAAATAAGTCTGGACCTTTGCGTCGCCGAACAACATCTTCTCAAAGTGCATCCATTATTGCCAATGACATGGGAAGCTTGACATGTTGTGGTACATTAGATTCGAGTGTGGATATTATCATTGGCACGTCTCGATTCGCCATCATTAGTGACATTGCCGAAGCTTTGATGTACCTTCATGGATTATCCACACCTGTTATTCACCGGGATATTAAGTCGAGAAACATTTTACTTGGAAGTCATTATGAAGCAAAACTCACCGACTTTGGGACAAGTCGACTTCGAGTTGATGATCTGACGATGACTGCTGAAATTGGCACTTCAGCATGGATTGCACCTGAAGTTCTCAAAGGCATTCGGTACACAGAAAAAGCCGACATTTATTCGTTCGGTGTCATGATGGCTGAGTTAGATACCGGTGAGGTGCCTTACTCCAATGTCTATCTTGAACCTGGCTGCACGGTAGCACTAGCTCGAGCTCGAATTGCCATGCTTGTAGCTAGTGGGGACATCACACCAACTTTCACCGATTCGTGTCCACTTGGTATTGTTAGCATTGCTCAAAGATGCTTAGCTTACAACCCGGATGATCGACCAACCGCTTTTGAATTGGCAATTTTACTGCGGCAGTATCACCCAGACAAGAACGGAAGCTTTGATGCATTGTTAGAATCATGTAGGGAGTCGTAATAGGGATAGGGAATATTTACTAGGTTACTAAATATGTGTTGTCGCAGTCAGAGACGTCTATCAGATTTAAACTTAGATTGTTATCAAGATAATGCTGCTTGAAGATGGGAAAATCACGGGTACCTAGGAAAATTACGGTCACCTGGGTGGACTCCGCGACAGGATGCTCCGACTCTGGTTCACGTCCGTGTCACACCAATATTCAATTGTCATTTCCTCAGTTGATGGAGAGTAAACGCGGTATACCGTCACAGAACCATACCGTCACCAGAGCGACGTTTACAACTCAGTGTGCCAATGTCACCTTTGCACCAGCAGCTAACTGGGCTGTACCTGATCAGGTTTCGTGTATTTGGTACCCGAATGGTACAGTCTTGCAAGGAGCCAACAAGACAACCGAGTCAATATTTCATGAAAAAACTGGAAACATCAAAAACACAGTCCCACCAACATTGCACGTTGATTATGTTGCGTTCTTGCCTAATCAAGCTCCCGTCATGTAATTAAACCTTATATATTAACCACTTATGCGCAATTAGTGTTTTGGCTAACCTTGGTATAACTGAGCTCAATCAAACGCTAAAGCGAGACAGTGAAAACATTCGACTGGAAACAACAGCATTGTATGACAAGTTATTGGGTTTTGGAACTTATAATGATGTAGATACATCTCCAACAACAATATCACAAAGCTAGATGTTGCTTTTTCCAGTGCCATGCAGATGCTGTATTCTTTAGTATTTTGACTGCTTTAATGCTATCTTGCATGTAGAGATGCGCGATATAACCAAATTACTCAAGTCAACGTAAATGCATCGGGTCTTTCCACTCTGTAATTAAAATGCTTGTCTTAATGCATACTCATGGTGGTGTAGATGGCTCAGTGGCAATCCTCTTACTGATATTACATTTGATTCAGGCAATATCCCAACCTCTTTGGTAGAAGTGTACGTTTGCGCTATTTGATTTTGGGTGCTTATATTGCTGTGTAGTACAATGAGCTATTCAAACATTTCGTCGATCCCCAAAATTATGCTTGTCCCATCTTTACAACGATTGTACAGACTTTGCATTTGTGTGAAGACACTCATGATTCACTTAGACGGGCGAGCAATACTTCCATTACATCCATTGACGACATTATTTGGCCTTGTGGCATGACTGAGATTACACTCGAAAACAACTCAATTTCTACAATATATGCCAACTTTCCTAAATCACTAACCACCTTGTATGTTAAAACATTTTTGCAGGGCTCTCTAACCTTGTGTGTAGAAGTCTTTTTGGCAACCCTATTACTGCTATATATGCAAACTCATCACAGTTCGCAATACTCTCTAAGCTTCAGAACTGGTTGACGACTAATGGATCATTACCCATCGTTAGCACACAACTCACAGGATCATCTTGTCATGGTCACATTGGGGTTCGATATATCAATGATGAGTTTGCCATTTGCATGGTTAGAGATTCAAATACAATGACACTGGGTACAATCATTGGGGCAATTATTGGCATTATGGTATTTTGTGCATTTTGCATTGGTGTCATAGTGCATTTGAAAAACAAAAAAAAGAAGGAATGGTATATCGAGTCTGATGCCAATGGCGATGCTGTTCTTGCTGCTGATACTGCTCGTTTGCATAATGATGTTCGCTTTGATGAACGATTTCAACCATATCGTATTCCAGTGGAAGACCTTCAAAGAGAAAGAGTTTTAGCTCGTGGTGGCTTTGGGATTGTTTACTTGGCAACTCTCCGTCACACAGAAAAGGTTGCCATGAAGCGTTTACTTCCCAATTTTGTTTCAAGCTCCCATGCCATCGACGAGTTTATGCACGAGATTCGCATATATTCTACTTTGAATCACCGGAGTATCGTTGCGTTTAAAGGCATTGCATGGACTCATGCACGTAATATTTCCATTGTGATGGAATACATGCCTTATAATGATGTTTGGAGTCTCCTTCTCAAGAATAAATGGGTGACATCTTGGTATCAAAAAATGCAACACGATCCAGCTCGTGGTAGAACGGCTTTGGGTGTAGTAAAAGGTGTAGACTTTGGTGTATCAAAAATGGATGTTGCTTTGGCAATAGCTGATGCAATGGATTATCTTCACCGTGTACCAACCCCAGTGATTCACCGAGATATTAAAGCACGTAATGTTTTACTGGGGCCACAATATGAAGCAAAATTGTCTGATTTTGGCACAAGTCGTCTTCGTCAAGATGATTTAACGATGACTGCAGAAATTGGGACTGCAGCTTGGATTGCCCCTGAGGTTCTCAAAGGCATTCGATACACAGAGAAGGCTGATATTTATTCGTTTGGTGTTATGATGGCTGAGCTGGATACAGCAGAAATCCCCTATGCCAGCATGTTTATTGAGCCAGGTTCATCCTTAACAATTACAAGAACTCGGATTGCCATGCTAGTTATGAATGGAGAACTCTCGCCAAGTTTTAGTAATTTTTGCCCCCCTCCTATTATTCGTATTGCTCGACGTTGTTTGGCATTTAACCCAGATCATCGTCCAAAAGCAAGTGAGTTGAAAAAACTATTGAAAGAATGCGTTGCTCCTCAAAATGAAGCGACTAGAATTTTTTCAACCGAGTTCTTACGAGGCCATTAGTTGTACCATAGATTATGTAAAAGTTAATTTACCAGGATTGAGTGAGCTATTTAAGTAGTTGTTTTTACATTAACAAAGATACATTCGCCAAGGCTCATCAGGCTCTTCTGGTGGGTCAACCATGTGCTATTCAATGATAATTAGCCAGGCTAAATGGATTCAATCATACTGGTGGTATTCGGCTGCCCTTTCCATCGTACACTAAGTAGCTGTCCCACGCATATCTGAACAATAAACTTGAATTGAATGCAGAGATGTGGTGAATACCTGACGCTAACAAGACTCTCCATTGTCATCTGCGATTCGTACAATGGGTGAACTAGTTTTTCACGAGGTGATTTAGTTGGGGTAATGGATTGAGATTGCTCATTAAAAGAGCTTTTCTCAGTTTGTTGAGCAGTCAGTTTACTCTCTCGTTTAGCCAAGACCTCGACAGCTAATTCTTTTGCTTGTTGATCTTCGGCAGTCCAAGCTGTTGGATCACGCTGTTTCTTAAGCTCTAAGAGAAGTTGCAATCGATTAGCTAGAGCTTCTCTTTTCATATTTTCTGAACTGGTTGTTGGTGTAGATGGTGTTGTATCAGATTTCTAATCAACAGATTAAACTCTATCTCATTCTGGACAAGTAATACCTCTGAAGTTTGGGTAATAGGTTCATGTTCTTCTTTTTTGCTAAGGCCTTTAGATATTACAACTTGTGCCTTGAGTCTTTTACGTTGTTCTTGACGATATTTCTATTGCAAAAATGCTTTAAAAAACACAACGAAAAGCTAAAACTACCTTCTTCTTGGCCACTTGTTTAGCCAAACGAAGTGCCTTGGCATGATTTTCAGCATTTTTAAGGAAATTATTGTCAAAATCACGAAGTTGTTGCATTCGAGTGTCTAATAAACTATTCCTTCGATCCCATTGTAATTTAGCTCGAGTTTTTGAGTGTTCGTCATTTGAACCACGTAAAATGTTAGCAAGACGTTCTAAATCACGTTGTAATGCTTTACATTCTTCAATCGTCTTCTTTTCCCATGCTATATTTTCACGAACCTGGCGAAATGTCAACAACGTTGGTTCATTTTGTGATGAAATATGTCTTAAAGAAAACTTTTCAAGCCAAATCTTATCAGGATCAATCCATTGTGGTGGTGGATACGAACGATTATAAGGAGGAAGAAGAGCAATAGGCCCATTCGTTTTAGCAGCCAGAAACCATGCTGGTGGCGGTGGTGGACGTCCTTGAGGTTGCATATTCTAAAATAAAATGATTGGACTAATAACACACAACTATACAGTATCAATATCAATTTTAGTTCAAGGAATATTAGACTCTGCAGAGATATGTACATTAAATCAAGGTAAAAGTAAAGATATCTTCATGTCAACTAGCAGGTTGCATCATAATCACATGCTTTTAAAAGCAATTGCTATTGCTTCGTGGTTCAGAGTTGCGTTATTCCAGACATACGAAATGAATACATTGATTCAATCACTTCAATCTGTTCAAGTTTCACCCAATCCCAATAATTTCTTTTTAACCAATCAAAAAAAGCCTATCATATTTACCCAATCATATGTCTTTGTGATTTCAAACCAATCATATTGTCCAACTGATCGTCTATGAAAAATACTGCATTCGAACAAAAGAATGCAAATTATTTCCGTCTGCTTGTAAGCTTCCTTGCTACTCTGCGATGTGGCAATACAGTACACGTTTAAATAATCTATTTTAAAAACAATTTAGGTTGTAGTATTTCATTGAATGGGTGTGTTTTGGATTAAAATTTCAATTCACAGAGGAAGGTATTGTGCGACACCTTTCTTTTCCCATCCCAAACAACGACCAAACTCGATCCTTTACCCATAGTTCCAACCCGACGTAAGATCCTACTGTAGCATGGATATTACATGATGTCGATCCATCTTCAGGTACTTTTTCCATCTACTTTTGGTTTAATACACGATTCATGCATTGTTAAATGATCATTTGATTTATCATCATTTTTAAACTCGGGCAAGTGCATACAAGGCGGGGTGACGCAGTGTTGTGGCAATCAAATTCAAACTGTCCAATCTATGTCACCAAAGTCTGTTCATTGACCAATCAAATCGTTGCACGACCAATATCAAATCCAAAATGGAAGCATGTCCCCCCGCCGCGTTGGACGGCGTATGTAACGCAATACATTATGGTAAACAGTTGTAGCATCTGATGCACGTCAATAGAAAGGCAACAAGCCGACGAAACTCGGCCAGTTGGTCGCTACGTCGCAAGGTGCTATTTGAAATCCACACAAGATGACAACAAGAGTTCGTTGTCTATTGCTCTTATTGCTGTGGTGTTCGAATCTATTGCTAGCTCAAGATCTTCGCCAAGGCAAACCTTCCACTGTCATATATAATGTAACACAGGCTACGTTTACTACACATTGTGAAAATGTTATTTTTGCATCAGGTGCCTATGGCAATGCAAGTGTTCCTGATCAGGTCTCTTGTGTTTGGTACCCGAATGGAACAGTGTGGCGTGGAGCAATCAAGACATATAGTTCTCGTCTTGGTACGACAGGTTGGATTAAAAATACATTGGAAAATGAATACCTTGTTGACTATGTGGCATTTTTGCCAAATACAGCGGCAGTCATGTACGTTTAACCTAATTGATAAAATTTATGATTGACTTATTGGTAAATAGAAAACTGGACAACCTTGGCATTAAACAACTTAATACAAGTTTAGAGAATGACGTGAATGGCATCCCACTTGTGGCCAAGACGGTGTATGTTGGGTATAATTCACGTCGGGTTCTTATCATGTTTCTAGGCAAATGGTGCAAAATCAATTGACATCGATTGATATTACTTTGAGTGATACTGCAAATACACTGTATGCTCTTTTATAGTGAAAATGAGGTTTATCGTTCTGTTTAGAAATTTGCCCTATAATAACATCTCAAGCCTTAAAATTAAAGCATCCAACCTTCAAAATTTGTAAGAAAAACATTGACATGCAAGCTTACTTTTGTGATAGAAATTTGCAACATAACCTACTCACTGACGCAACTTTTCGAGAAGCAAAACTTCCGACATCCCTTCTTTTAGTGTACCCGATTGCCTGTCCCATTAAATGTTTAACAATTGTCTCCAGGGATTTGAGCGACAATTCTTTAACACAAGTGCCAAAACAAATCTTAACTCCAGGGATAGTCAATATGTAATTCTGCTTTGCTATGCAATTTGACACTGTCAACTAGATCATTGAACAACAATGCGATTCAGTCGATTGATGGTATACAATGGCCAGCTACTATGCAAATGCTGTAAGCTAACCCAACTTTTCTCAATGTATAATCAACATTTATAGATCCCTTTGGAATAACTCTATTCGACAAATTCATGCAAATTTTCCCTCAACTTTAACCCACTTGTAAGCTTCTAAAATTTTATTTAGTTAACTTTAGTCTATAGATGCTTAGCAGGCAATACCATATCGGCATTTTATGCAAATCAATCGCAATTTGATTTATTGGGAAGATTATTTAATCCTATGCGCAATTCTTCCAATACAAGCTACGATTCGGATGTAAAATTGATTGATATGTGTGGCAATGTCTTATCTACCGCTCTCACAAGTTCAGCTTGCACAGGCGAAATGAATACGCAAATGCTTTTTGGCACTTTTCCAATTTGCATTGTCGCGGACAAGGGCAGCACAATGGCAACATCAACCATCATTATTTTAGTATTATCTGGTGCTCTCTTGGTGGTTCTAGCAATTCTTTTCTACCGATTGTGCCATAAGAAGAAATGGTTTGAAGAATCTGAAGAACCTGCTATGGCAGGGCTTGCAGATAGCTGTCGTCTTTATCATGATGTGCGATTTGAGGAAGCATTTCAAGCTTATCGTATTCCAGCACAAGCTCTTGAGCGACGTCGTATAATTGCTCGAGGAGGGTTTGGAATTGTATATTTGGCAGCTTTTCAACCTCAACCGATGAGTACACATCGAACTTATGTTGCTATGAAGCGTTTGCTACCATCTTTGGTTGATAGTTCTGCTGCCATCGATGAATTTATGCAAGAAATCCGGGTGTATGCTACACTAAAGCACCCCAAGATTGTTGGCTTTGTTGGAATTACATGGACTACCCTTTACAATATGAGCATTGTGACGGAATACATGCCTTATGGAGATGTATGGAGTCTACTTGTAGCTAATCCAAGAACAATTGCATGGGAAGTTCCAATGGCAGCAGAAATCCAGCAACCAGTTAAAGATTCTCAATCTATAAGTTCAGGTCATAATAGCTTTACCAGTGATCAATGGAGATCAGCCCCAACTCTATCATCAGATAACTCAAGTTGTTTTACCCGTGGTGCCTCCAAGCTAGGGATTGCAATGGATATGGTTGAAGCTATGATGTATTTACATGGATTGATCACCCCTGTGATTCACCGAGATATTAAAGCTCGCAACATTCTTCTTGGACCTCATTATGAAGCCAAACTCACAGATTTTGGTACAAGCCGTGTTCGTGAAGATGAAATGACTATGACTGCTGAAATTGGGACAGCAGCATGGATTGCTCCTGAAGTCCTTAAAGGCATCCGATACAATGAAAAAGCAGATATTTATTCCTTTGGAGTCCTCCTCTCGGAGCTCGATACTTCCGAAGTTCCCTACTCGAACATTTATCTCGAACCTGGCTGCACAGTAACTCTAGCTCGAACTCGTATTGCAATGATGGTTGTCAATGGTGAAATTTCCCCACGCTTTAGTTTACAATGTCCATCGGGAATTTATGAAATTGCTCGTCAATGTTTATCTTATAATCCTGAGGATCGTCCTGATGCAACAGAACTACTCGAGCTTTTCCAAGAGTACCAGCACTTTTTTGAACCACCACGAGACTAAGTTCCTATTTTATCATATAAACAAACTTATTACGTCTTATTCAAATTTATTAATGTGTGTCAGAGTAGCTAAATATTTAAGTACTGTACACTGCAAGCTACTCACAATGTTAACCCGAAATTCCGACTTAATGGGATATAGTTTGGGTCAATCGTTGTGCATATAGTTCAAGCATTTTCTTTTCTGATGTTGTAAGAATATCAAAATCATCGACATACTGAAGGCATTCAGGTGTCTGACAGCACAGTAAATGATGCCAATCCAGAGCAATAAATCCATTTAAATGAGTAAAGACAATCCCAACCCGAATTTGCCCATGACCAATATGATGATTACATGATCGACATATTGACGTATTTGTTGCCGCTCGACCAAGTATCGGCGTAGCTTCCCTTCTCCATGGATTCATTTTGATCAACTACCTTTATTGTGATTTTAAAAATGACCAGCCTCAATAAGACAATTCCCACATGGCAAGAATCTACAAAATGCTTGTATCATAACCAGTTTCTTGCCGAGAAAATGCTTTAATCGTTTAAGTTACTTTTTCAACATCAACTTCTCGCAACTCACAACGAATTAAACTATCATAAAGCTCTAAATATCTATAAAAAGTGTACTATCGTCACTCTTGCCATGAAAAATGGAAATGGAA